>OX387250.1:11765367-11811099 GCA_947562095.1 Branchellion lobata | reverse complement strand
AACCCTAACCCTAACCCCTAACCCTAACCCCTAACCCTAACCTAACCCTAACCCTAACCTAACCCTAACCCTAACCCTAACCCTAACCCTAACCCTAACCCCTAACCCTAACCCTAACCCTAACCCTAACCCTAACCCTAACCCTAACCCTAACCCTAACCCTAACCCTAACCCTAACCCTAACCCTAACCCTAACCCTAACCCTAACCCTAACCCTAACCCTAACCCTAACCCTAACCCTAACCCTAACCCTAACCCTAACCCTAACCCTAACCCTAACCCTAACCCTAACCCTAACCCTAACCCTAACCCTAACCCTAACCCTAACCCTAACCCTAACCCTAACCCTAACCCTAACCCTAACCCTAACCCTAACCCTAACCCTAACCCTAACCCTAACCCTAACCCTAACCCTAACCCTAACCCTAACCCTAACCCTAACCCTAACCCTAACCCTAACCCTAACCCTAACCCTAACCCTAACCCTAACCCTAACCCTAACCCTAACCCTAACCCTAACCCTAACCCTAACCCTAACCCTAACCCTAACCCTAACCCTAACCCTAACCCTAACCCTAACCCTAACCCTAACCCTAACCCTAACCCTAACCCTAACCCTAACCCTAACCCTAACCCTAACCCTAACCCTAACCCTAACCCTAACCCTAACCCTAACCCTAACCCTAACCCTAACCCTAACCCTAACCCTAACCCTAACCCTAACCCTAACCCTAACCCTAACCCTAACCCTAACCCTAACCCTAACCCTAACCCTAACCCTAACCCTAACCCTAACCCTAACCCTAACCCTAACCCTAACCCTAACCCTAACCCTAACCCTAACCCTAACCCTAACCCTAACCCTAACCCTAACCCTAACCCTAACCCTAACCCTAACCCTAACCCTAACCCTAACCCTAACCCTAACCCTAACCCTAACCCTAACCCTAACCCTAACCCTAACCCTAACCCTAACCCTAACCCTAACCCTAACCCTAACCCTAACCCTAACCCTAACCCTAACCCTAACCCTAACCCTAACCCTAACCCTAACCCTAACCCTAACCCTAACCCTAACCCTAACCCTAACCCTAACCCTAACCCTAACCCTAACCCTAACCCTAACCCTAACCCTAACCCTAACCCTAACCCTAACCCTAACCCTAACCCTAACCCTAACCCTAACCCTAACCCTAACCCTAACCCTAACCCTAACCCTAACCCTAACCCTAACCCTAACCCTAACCCTAACCCTAACCCTAACCCTAACCCTAACCCTAACCCTAACCCTAACCCTAACCCTAACCCTAACCCTAACCCTAACCCTAACCCTAACCCTAACCCTAACCCTAACCCTAACCCTAACCCTAACCCTAACCCTAACCCTAACCCTAACCCTAACCCTAACCCTAACCCTAACCCTAACCCTAACCCTAACCCTAACCCTAACCCTAACCCTAACCCTAACCCTAACCCTAACCCTAACCCTAACCCTAACCCTAACCCTAACCCTAACCCTAACCCTAACCCTAACCCTAACCCTAACCCTAACCCTAACCCTAACCCTAACCCTAACCCTAACCCTAACCCTAACCCTAACCCTAACCCTAACCCTAACCCTAACCCTAACCCTAACCCTAACCCTAACCCTAACCCTAACCCTAACCCTAACCCTAACCCTAACCCTAACCCTAACCCTAACCCTAACCCTAACCCTAACCCTAACCCTAACCCTAACCCTAACCCTAACCCTAACCCTAACCCTAACCCTAACCCTAACCCTAACCCTAACCCTAACCCTAACCCTAACCCTAACCCTAACCCTAACCCTAACCCTAACCCTAACCCTAACCCTAACCCTAACCCTAACCCTAACCCTAACCCTAACCCTAACCCTAACCCTAACCCTAACCCTAACCCTAACCCTAACCCTAACCCTAACCCTAACCCTAACCCTAACCCTAACCCTAACCCTAACCCTAACCCTAACCCTAACCCTAACCCTAACCCTAACCCTAACCCTAACCCTAACCCTAACCCTAACCCTAACCCTAACCCTAACCCTAACCCTAACCCTAACCCTAACCCTAACCCTAACCCTAACCCTAACCCTAACCCTAACCCTAACCCTAACCCTAACCCTAACCCTAACCCTAACCCTAACCCTAACCCTAACCCTAACCCTAACCCTAACCCTAACCCTAACCCTAACCCTAACCCTAACCCTAACCCTAACCCTAACCCTAACCCTAACCCTAACCCTAACCCTAACCCTAACCCTAACCCTAACCCTAACCCTAACCCTAACCCTAACCCTAACCCTAACCCTAACCCTAACCCTAACCCTAACCCTAACCCTAACCCTAACCCTAACCCTAACCCTAACCCTAACCCTAACCCTAACCCTAACCCTAACCCTAACCCTAACCCTAACCCTAACCCTAACCCTAACCCTAACCCTAACCCTAACCCTAACCCTAACCCTAACCCTAACCCTAACCCTAACCCTAACCCTAACCCTAACCCTAACCCTAACCCTAACCCTAACCCTAACCCTAACCCTAACCCTAACCCTAACCCTAACCCTAACCCTAACCCTAACCCTAACCCTAACCCTAACCCTAACCCTAACCCTAACCCTAACCCTAACCCTAACCCTAACCCTAACCCTAACCCTAACCCTAACCCTAACCCTAACCCTAACCCTAACCCTAACCCTAACCCTAACCCTAACCCTAACCCTAACCCTAACCCTAACCCTAACCCTAACCCTAACCCTAACCCTAACCCTAACCCTAACCCTAACCCTAACCCTAACCCTAACCCTAACCCTAACCCTAACCCTAACCCTAACCCTAACCCTAACCCTAACCCTAACCCTAACCCTAACCCTAACCCTAACCCTAACCCTAACCCTAACCCTAACCCTAACCCTAACCCTAACCCTAACCCTAACCCTAACCCTAACCCTAACCCTAACCCTAACCCTAACCCTAACCCTAACCCTAACCCTAACCCTAACCCTAACCCTAACCCTAACCCTAACCCTAACCCTAACCCTAACCCTAACCCTAACCCTAACCCTAACCCTAACCCTAACCCTAACCCTAACCCTAACCCTAACCCTAACCCTAACCCTAACCCTAACCCTAACCCTAACCCTAACCCTAACCCTAACCCTAACCCTAACCCTAACCCTAACCCTAACCCTAACCCTAACCCTAACCCTAACCCTAACCCTAACCCTAACCCTAACCCTAACCCTAACCCTAACCCTAACCCTAACCCTAACCCTAACCCTAACCCTAACCCTAACCCTAACCCTAACCCTAACCCTAACCCTAACCCTAACCCTAACCCTAACCCTAACCCTAACCCTAACCCTAACCCTAACCCTAACCCTAACCCTAACCCTAACCCTAACCCTAACCCTAACCCTAACCCTAACCCTAACCCTAACCCTAACCCTAACCCTAACCCTAACCCTAACCCTAACCCTAACCCTAACCCTAACCCTAACCCTAACCCTAACCCTAACCCTAACCCTAACCCTAACCCTAACCCTAACCCTAACCCTAACCCTAACCCTAACCCTAACCCTAACCCTAACCCTAACCCTAACCCTAACCCTAACCCTAACCCTAACCCTAACCCTAACCCTAACCCTAACCCTAACCCTAACCCTAACCCTAACCCTAACCCTAACCCTAACCCTAACCCTAACCCTAACCCTAACCCTAACCCTAACCCTAACCCTAACCCTAACCCTAACCCTAACCCTAACCCTAACCCTAACCCTAACCCTAACCCTAACCCTAACCCTAACCCTAACCCTAACCCTAACCCTAACCCTAACCCTAACCCTAACCCTAACCCTAACCCTAACCCTAACCCTAACCCTAACCCTAACCCTAACCCTAACCCTAACCCTAACCCTAACCCTAACCCTAACCCTAACCCTAACCCTAACCCTAACCCTAACCCTAACCCTAACCCTAACCCTAACCCTAACCCTAACCCTAACCCTAACCCTAACCCTAACCCTAACCCTAACCCTAACCCTAACCCTAACCCTAACCCTAACCCTAACCCTAACCCTAACCCTAACCCTAACCCTAACCCTAACCCTAACCCTAACCCTAACCCTAACCCTAACCCTAACCCTAACCCTAACCCTAACCCTAACCCTAACCCTAACCCTAACCCTAACCCTAACCCTAACCCTAACCCTAACCCTAACCCTAACCCTAACCCTAACCCTAACCCTAACCCTAACCCTAACCCTAACCCTAACCCTAACCCTAACCCTAACCCTAACCCTAACCCTAACCCTAACCCTAACCCTAACCCTAACCCTAACCCTAACCCTAACCCTAACCCTAACCCTAACCCTAACCCTAACCCTAACCCTAACCCTAACCCTAACCCTAACCCTAACCCTAACCCTAACCCTAACCCTAACCCTAACCCTAACCCTAACCCTAACCCTAACCCTAACCCTAACCCTAACCCTAACCCTAACCCTAACCCTAACCCTAACCCTAACCCTAACCCTAACCCTAACCCTAACCCTAACCCTAACCCTAACCCTAACCCTAACCCTAACCCTAACCCTAACCCTAACCCTAACCCTAACCCTAACCCTAACCCTAACCCTAACCCTAACCCTAACCCTAACCCTAACCCTAACCCTAACCCTAACCCTAACCCTAACCCTAACCCTAACCCTAACCCTAACCCTAACCCTAACCCTAACCCTAACCCTAACCCTAACCCTAACCCTAACCCTAACCCTAACCCTAACCCTAACCCTAACCCTAACCCTAACCCTAACCCTAACCCTAACCCTAACCCTAACCCTAACCCTAACCCTAACCCTAACCCTAACCCTAACCCTAACCCTAACCCTAACCCTAACCCTAACCCTAACCCTAACCCTAACCCTAACCCTAACCCTAACCCTAACCCTAACCCTAACCCTAACCCTAACCCTAACCCTAACCCTAACCCTAACCCTAACCCTAACCCTAACCCTAACCCTAACCCTAACCCTAACCCTAACCCTAACCCTAACCCTAACCCTAACCCTAACCCTAACCCTAACCCTAACCCTAACCCTAACCCTAACCCTAACCCTAACCCTAACCCTAACCCTAACCCTAACCCTAACCCTAACCCTAACCCTAACCCTAACCCTAACCCTAACCCTAACCCTAACCCTAACCCTAACCCTAACCCTAACCCTAACCCTAACCCTAACCCTAACCCTAACCCTAACCCTAACCCTAACCCTAACCCTAACCCTAACCCTAACCCTAACCCTAACCCTAACCCTAACCCTAACCCTAACCCTAACCCTAACCCTAACCCTAACCCTAACCCTAACCCTAACCCTAACCCTAACCCTAACCCTAACCCTAACCCTAACCCTAACCCTAACCCTAACCCTAACCCTAACCCTAACCCTAACCCTAACCCTAACCCTAACCCTAACCCTAACCCTAACCCTAACCCTAACCCTAACCCTAACCCTAACCCTAACCCTAACCCTAACCCTAACCCTAACCCTAACCCTAACCCTAACCCTAACCCTAACCCTAACCCTAACCCTAACCCTAACCCTAACCCTAACCCTAACCCTAACCCTAACCCTAACCCTAACCCTAACCCTAACCCTAACCCTAACCCTAACCCTAACCCTAACCCTAACCCTAACCCTAACCCTAACCCTAACCCTAACCCTAACCCTAACCCTAACCCTAACCCTAACCCTAACCCTAACCCTAACCCTAACCCTAACCCTAACCCTAACCCTAACCCTAACCCTAACCCTAACCCTAACCCTAACCCTAACCCTAACCCTAACCCTAACCCTAACCCTAACCCTAACCCTAACCCTAACCCTAACCCTAACCCTAACCCTAACCCTAACCCTAACCCTAACCCTAACCCTAACCCTAACCCTAACCCTAACCCTAACCCTAACCCTAACCCTAACCCTAACCCTAACCCTAACCCTAACCCTAACCCTAACCCTAACCCTAACCCTAACCCTAACCCTAACCCTAACCCTAACCCTAACCCTAACCCTAACCCTAACCCTAACCCTAACCCTAACCCTAACCCTAACCCTAACCCTAACCCTAACCCTAACCCTAACCCTAACCCTAACCCTAACCCTAACCCTAACCCTAACCCTAACCCTAACCCTAACCCTAACCCTAACCCTAACCCTAACCCTAACCCTAACCCTAACCCTAACCCTAACCCTAACCCTAACCCTAACCCTAACCCTAACCCTAACCCTAACCCTAACCCTAACCCTAACCCTAACCCTAACCCTAACCCTAACCCTAACCCTAACCCTAACCCTAACCCTAACCCTAACCCTAACCCTAACCCTAACCCTAACCCTAACCCTAACCCTAACCCTAACCCTAACCCTAACCCTAACCCTAACCCTAACCCTAACCCTAACCCTAACCCTAACCCTAACCCTAACCCTAACCCTAACCCTAACCCTAACCCTAACCCTAACCCTAACCCTAACCCTAACCCTAACCCTAACCCTAACCCTAACCCTAACCCTAACCCTAACCCTAACCCTAACCCTAACCCTAACCCTAACCCTAACCCTAACCCTAACCCTAACCCTAACCCTAACCCTAACCCTAACCCTAACCCTAACCCTAACCCTAACCCTAACCCTAACCCTAACCCTAACCCTAACCCTAACCCTAACCCTAACCCTAACCCTAACCCTAACCCTAACCCTAACCCTAACCCTAACCCTAACCCTAACCCTAACCCTAACCCTAACCCTAACCCTAACCCTAACCCTAACCCTAACCCTAACCCTAACCCTAACCCTAACCCTAACCCTAACCCTAACCCTAACCCTAACCCTAACCCTAACCCTAACCCTAACCCTAACCCTAACCCTAACCCTAACCCTAACCCTAACCCTAACCCTAACCCTAACCCTAACCCTAACCCTAACCCTAACCCTAACCCTAACCCTAACCCTAACCCTAACCCTAACCCTAACCCTAACCCTAACCCTAACCCTAACCCTAACCCTAACCCTAACCCTAACCCTAACCCTAACCCTAACCCTAACCCTAACCCTAACCCTAACCCTAACCCTAACCCTAACCCTAACCCTAACCCTAACCCTAACCCTAACCCTAACCCTAACCCTAACCCTAACCCTAACCCTAACCCTAACCCTAACCCTAACCCTAACCCTAACCCTAACCCTAACCCTAACCCTAACCCTAACCCTAACCCTAACCCTAACCCTAACCCTAACCCTAACCCTAACCCTAACCCTAACCCTAACCCTAACCCTAACCCTAACCCTAACCCTAACCCTAACCCTAACCCTAACCCTAACCCTAACCCTAACCCTAACCCTAACCCTAACCCTAACCCTAACCCTAACCCTAACCCTAACCCTAACCCTAACCCTAACCCTAACCCTAACCCTAACCCTAACCCTAACCCTAACCCTAACCCTAACCCTAACCCTAACCCTAACCCTAACCCTAACCCTAACCCTAACCCTAACCCTAACCCTAACCCTAACCCTAACCCTAACCCTAACCCTAACCCTAACCCTAACCCTAACCCTAACCCTAACCCTAACCCTAACCCTAACCCTAACCCTAACCCTAACCCTAACCCTAACCCTAACCCTAACCCTAACCCTAACCCTAACCCTAACCCTAACCCTAACCCTAACCCTAACCCTAACCCTAACCCTAACCCTAACCCTAACCCTAACCCTAACCCTAACCCTAACCCTAACCCTAACCCTAACCCTAACCCTAACCCTAACCCTAACCCTAACCCTAACCCTAACCCTAACCCTAACCCTAACCCTAACCCTAACCCTAACCCTAACCCTAACCCTAACCCTAACCCTAACCCTAACCCTAACCCTAACCCTAACCCTAACCCTAACCCTAACCCTAACCCTAACCCTAACCCTAACCCTAACCCTAACCCTAACCCTAACCCTAACCCTAACCCTAACCCTAACCCTAACCCTAACCCTAACCCTAACCCTAACCCTAACCCTAACCCTAACCCTAACCCTAACCCTAACCCTAACCCTAACCCTAACCCTAACCCTAACCCTAACCCTAACCCTAACCCTAACCCTAACCCTAACCCTAACCCTAACCCTAACCCTAACCCTAACCCTAACCCTAACCCTAACCCTAACCCTAACCCTAACCCTAACCCTAACCCTAACCCTAACCCTAACCCTAACCCTAACCCTAACCCTAACCCTAACCCTAACCCTAACCCTAACCCTAACCCTAACCCTAACCCTAACCCTAACCCTAACCCTAACCCTAACCCTAACCCTAACCCTAACCCTAACCCTAACCCTAACCCTAACCCTAACCCTAACCCTAACCCTAACCCTAACCCTAACCCTAACCCTAACCCTAACCCTAACCCTAACCCTAACCCTAACCCTAACCCTAACCCTAACCCTAACCCTAACCCTAACCCTAACCCTAACCCTAACCCTAACCCTAACCCTAACCCTAACCCTAACCCTAACCCTAACCCTAACCCTAACCCTAACCCTAACCCTAACCCTAACCCTAACCCTAACCCTAACCCTAACCCTAACCCTAACCCTAACCCTAACCCTAACCCTAACCCTAACCCTAACCCTAACCCTAACCCTAACCCTAACCCTAACCCTAACCCTAACCCTAACCCTAACCCTAACCCTAACCCTAACCCTAACCCTAACCCTAACCCTAACCCTAACCCTAACCCTAACCCTAACCCTAACCCTAACCCTAACCCTAACCCTAACCCTAACCCTAACCCTAACCCTAACCCTAACCCTAACCCTAACCCTAACCCTAACCCTAACCCTAACCCTAACCCTAACCCTAACCCTAACCCTAACCCTAACCCTAACCCTAACCCTAACCCTAACCCTAACCCTAACCCTAACCCTAACCCTAACCCTAACCCTAACCCTAACCCTAACCCTAACCCTAACCCTAACCCTAACCCTAACCCTAACCCTAACCCTAACCCTAACCCTAACCCTAACCCTAACCCTAACCCTAACCCTAACCCTAACCCTAACCCTAACCCTAACCCTAACCCTAACCCTAACCCTAACCCTAACCCTAACCCTAACCCTAACCCTAACCCTAACCCTAACCCTAACCCTAACCCTAACCCTAACCCTAACCCTAACCCTAACCCTAACCCTAACCCTAACCCTAACCCTAACCCTAACCCTAACCCTAACCCTAACCCTAACCCTAACCCTAACCCTAACCCTAACCCTAACCCTAACCCTAACCCTAACCCTAACCCTAACCCTAACCCTAACCCTAACCCTAACCCTAACCCTAACCCTAACCCTAACCCTAACCCTAACCCTAACCCTAACCCTAACCCTAACCCTAACCCTAACCCTAACCCTAACCCTAACCCTAACCCTAACCCTAACCCTAACCCTAACCCTAACCCTAACCCTAACCCTAACCCTAACCCTAACCCTAACCCTAACCCTAACCCTAACCCTAACCCTAACCCTAACCCTAACCCTAACCCTAACCCTAACCCTAACCCTAACCCTAACCCTAACCCTAACCCTAACCCTAACCCTAACCCTAACCCTAACCCTAACCCTAACCCTAACCCTAACCCTAACCCTAACCCTAACCCTAACCCTAACCCTAACCCTAACCCTAACCCTAACCCTAACCCTAACCCTAACCCTAACCCTAACCCTAACCCTAACCCTAACCCTAACCCTAACCCTAACCCTAACCCTAACCCTAACCCTAACCCTAACCCTAACCCTAACCCTAACCCTAACCCTAACCCTAACCCTAACCCTAACCCTAACCCTAACCCTAACCCTAACCCTAACCCTAACCCTAACCCTAACCCTAACCCTAACCCTAACCCTAACCCTAACCCTAACCCTAACCCTAACCCTAACCCTAACCCTAACCCTAACCCTAACCCTAACCCTAACCCTAACCCTAACCCTAACCCTAACCCTAACCCTAACCCTAACCCTAACCCTAACCCTAACCCTAACCCTAACCCTAACCCTAACCCTAACCCTAACCCTAACCCTAACCCTAACCCTAACCCTAACCCTAACCCTAACCCTAACCCTAACCCTAACCCTAACCCTAACCCTAACCCTAACCCTAACCCTAACCCTAACCCTAACCCTAACCCTAACCCTAACCCTAACCCTAACCCTAACCCTAACCCTAACCCTAACCCTAACCCTAACCCTAACCCTAACCCTAACCCTAACCCTAACCCTAACCCTAACCCTAACCCTAACCCTAACCCTAACCCTAACCCTAACCCTAACCCTAACCCTAACCCTAACCCTAACCCTAACCCTAACCCTAACCCTAACCCTAACCCTAACCCTAACCCTAACCCTAACCCTAACCCTAACCCTAACCCTAACCCTAACCCTAACCCTAACCCTAACCCTAACCCTAACCCTAACCCTAACCCTAACCCTAACCCTAACCCTAACCCTAACCCTAACCCTAACCCTAACCCTAACCCTAACCCTAACCCTAACCCTAACCCTAACCCTAACCCTAACCCTAACCCTAACCCTAACCCTAACCCTAACCCTAACCCTAACCCTAACCCTAACCCTAACCCTAACCCTAACCCTAACCCTAACCCTAACCCTAACCCTAACCCTAACCCTAACCCTAACCCTAACCCTAACCCTAACCCTAACCCTAACCCTAACCCTAACCCTAACCCTAACCCTAACCCTAACCCTAACCCTAACCCTAACCCTAACCCTAACCCTAACCCTAACCCTAACCCTAACCCTAACCCTAACCCTAACCCTAACCCTAACCCTAACCCTAACCCTAACCCTAACCCTAACCCTAACCCTAACCCTAACCCTAACCCTAACCCTAACCCTAACCCTAACCCTAACCCTAACCCTAACCCTAACCCTAACCCTAACCCTAACCCTAACCCTAACCCTAACCCTAACCCTAACCCTAACCCTAACCCTAACCCTAACCCTAACCCTAACCCTAACCCTAACCCTAACCCTAACCCTAACCCTAACCCTAACCCTAACCCTAACCCTAACCCTAACCCTAACCCTAACCCTAACCCTAACCCTAACCCTAACCCTAACCCTAACCCTAACCCTAACCCTAACCCTAACCCTAACCCTAACCCTAACCCTAACCCTAACCCTAACCCTAACCCTAACCCTAACCCTAACCCTAACCCTAACCCTAACCCTAACCCTAACCCTAACCCTAACCCTAACCCTAACCCTAACCCTAACCCTAACCCTAACCCTAACCCTAACCCTAACCCTAACCCTAACCCTAACCCTAACCCTAACCCTAACCCTAACCCTAACCCTAACCCTAACCCTAACCCTAACCCTAACCCTAACCCTAACCCTAACCCTAACCCTAACCCTAACCCTAACCCTAACCCTAACCCTAACCCTAACCCTAACCCTAACCCTAACCCTAACCCTAACCCTAACCCTAACCCTAACCCTAACCCTAACCCTAACCCTAACCCTAACCCTAACCCTAACCCTAACCCTAACCCTAACCCTAACCCTAACCCTAACCCTAACCCTAACCCTAACCCTAACCCTAACCCTAACCCTAACCCTAACCCTAACCCTAACCCTAACCCTAACCCTAACCCTAACCCTAACCCTAACCCTAACCCTAACCCTAACCCTAACCCTAACCCTAACCCTAACCCTAACCCTAACCCTAACCCTAACCCTAACCCTAACCCTAACCCTAACCCTAACCCTAACCCTAACCCTAACCCTAACCCTAACCCTAACCCTAACCCTAACCCTAACCCTAACCCTAACCCTAACCCTAACCCTAACCCTAACCCTAACCCTAACCCTAACCCTAACCCTAACCCTAACCCTAACCCTAACCCTAACCCTAACCCTAACCCTAACCCTAACCCTAACCCTAACCCTAACCCTAACCCTAACCCTAACCCTAACCCTAACCCTAACCCTAACCCTAACCCTAACCCTAACCCTAACCCTAACCCTAACCCTAACCCTAACCCTAACCCTAACCCTAACCCTAACCCTAACCCTAACCCTAACCCTAACCCTAACCCTAACCCTAACCCTAACCCTAACCCTAACCCTAACCCTAACCCTAACCCTAACCACACTACCACAGTACAACACTCACAACACCACCACAGTACAACATTCACAACACCACCACAGTACAACACTCACAACACCAACACAGTACAACACTCACAACACCACCACAGTACAACACTCACAACACCACCACAGTACAACATTCACAACACCACCACAGTACAACACTCACAACATCACCACAGTAAAACACTCACAACACCACCACAGTACAACACTCACAGTACAACAACACCACCACAGTACAACACTCACAGTACAACAACACCACCACAGTATAACACTCACAACACCACCAAAGTACAACACTCACAACACCACCACAGTACAACATTCACAAGACCACCACAGTACAACACTCACAGTACAACAACACCACCACAGTACAACACTCACAGTACAACAACACCACCACAGTATAACACTCACAACACCACCACAGTAAAACACTCACAACACCACCACAGTAAAATACTCACAACACCACCACAGTACAACACTCACAACATCACCACAGTAAAACACTCACAACACCACCACAGTACAACACTCACAATACAAAAACACCACCACAGTACAACACTCACAGTACAACAACACCACCACAGTATAACACTCACAACACCACCAAAGTACAACACTCACAACACCACCACAGTACAACATTCACAACACCACCACAGTACAACACTCACAGTACAACAACACCACCACAGTACAACACTCACAGTACAACAACACCACCATAGTATAACACTCACAACACCACCAAAGTACAACACTCACAACACCACCACAGTACAACATTCACAACACCACCACAGTACAACACTCACAGTACAACAACACCACCACAGTATAACACTCACAACACCACCACAGTACAACACTCACAACACCACCACAGTACAACATTCACAACACCACCACAGTACAACACTCACAGTACAACAACACCACTACAGTACAACACTCACAACACCACCACAGTACAACATTCACAACACCACCACAGTACAACACTCACAACACCACCACAGTACAACATTCACAACACCACTACAGTACAACACTCACAAAACCACCACAGTACAACACTCACAACACCACCACAGTAAAACACTCACAACACCACCACAGTACAACACTCACAACACCACAGTACAACACTCACAACACCACCACAGTACAACACTCACAACACCACCACAGTACAACACTCACAACACCACAGTACAACACTCACAACACCACCACAGTACAAAACTCACAACACCACCACAGTACAACACTCACAGTACAACACTCACAGTACAACACTCACAGTACAACAACACCACCACAGTATAACACTCACAACACCACCACAGTACAACATTCACAACACCACCACAGTACAACACTCACAACACCACAGTACAACACTCACAACACCACCACACCACCACCTGGGCGCAGACTCCTTCCATCACATCCACCAGCACAATGGCTCCATCACACAACCTCACCACTGCCGACACCTCTCCAGTGAAGTCAATGTGGCCTGGAGAGTCTATGAGGTTTATGAGATACTCATTCTCAGGTCCTTCTGGCATTTCGGTTGGGTGGTTTGGAAGTCAAGGCATTGTAGGGGTGAGAAAGCTGAGGTTGGGTGGTTTGAAAGTCAAGGCATTGTAGGGGTGAGAAATTATAGGTTGGGTGGTTTGAAAGTGGGCGACTTTTGATAGGTTGGGTGGTTTTTGAGATGGTTTTTGAGTTTAATGAGTGAGTGAAGAAATAAATGGGGTATGGGGAGTGAACGTTGTGAACGAGTTGGTGTGGAAGGATGGATGTGTGGTGCGTGACGAGATGAAAATGTTGTAATAAGATGAAAGAAGGGCGAGAGATGTAGTGTGATGCAAGTTGGTGATGTGAAGGTGGGGGGTGGGGGAGGGTGACATGCAAAAACCATGCATAAATTATGAAAAGTCTGCACCAATGAAGCAAATGAGCACCAGGGTAGTGGAGGCAGATGGCGGATGACTTCATGGTGATTCCTCTCAACTGCTCATCCTGCTGACTGTCCATGTAACGAAGCTGTGGAGAGCCGAGTGTTGGTGGAATGGAGATGGGATGGAGTGGATGAAAGCATTAAAGGAGTAACAGTGGGTTATGGGAGGAGATGAGCGAGATGAAGAATTGGTGAATGAAATAACACAAGAATGGAGTGTGGAAGGTAAAAGGTTTGAGTGGGTAAAAATATCAGTAGTAAGGAAATTGAAGTAGTAATGCCATGAGCTTCATATCAACTGCCTTTATAGTGTTTGATCATGAAAAAAACTTTCACACAAGTATAACTGAGTTTATAACTATATATTGAATAAAAGTGATAACTCCACTTTTCCAGCCAGTTTTTGAGATATTAATCCATTGCTGGAAATTAAAGTGTCAGCTAAAGTGGTTTTTCCTGAAAAAGTGGTAGTAAAGTACATACTGAAAGAGTTAACCATACTTGATAGGCTTTTATATTTATATTTATAATATTGCTTTTTCAAATTAAATATGTAATTTTCCTCAAAGCCCTAGAAAATTGTACATACTAAATGTTAAAATATTTGTTTCTTTACCACCACTTTCATTATTTCTATCTACATTTCAGCATTAGTCATTTCACCACAAACTGAAATATAATCACTTGACAGCAAATTAAAATATATTTGACTCCGAATATAAAATGATCAACATCTATGAAGAGGTTACCGTGATCAACATGTGCTAGAATGCACACATTTCTTATTTGCTTTGTCTTTTTCTGAAGTTCTTTTATTTTATCTACAGTTACCCTCATTTTATTTTATTAAAAGAACTTATAAGGTTCTTAAAACGTATGAGTTAAACCAATGAAAGCAAAAGATTGCGGACCGGGAGTGTTACACAATATTTAGTATGCTAAAAGTTACGCTAAGTAAAAAAAGTTGCGTAAATTAATTAAATTCATTCATTTATTACATTCGAAAAATAAAATAAAACAAACTTCAATTTAAATTAAATATTACGTGATTTACTTAGCATACTATAAATTTGCACAGGCTTGTTTTGACATGTCGTTCATGTTTGCGAGTGGTCCGGACTGTTACAGTGGCAATCACCGGAACGACTCGAAGAACCTCAACTATAAAGTTGACTCTGACGGATTCATTGCATGCAAACCAGCGGGAGGTTCTATGTCTGTTGAGATTTTTAAAAATCAGCTTAACTTCTTTAGCGCTTTACAATCATATTTTTATCAAAAGTACTTAATTTCTTAATAATAACCGACTTCTTGTGTTTTATCTGTGACGCAGTAACAGAAGGTGTGGCACAATGATGTGTCAGACTGAACTAATTCGGGGTTTATTTAAAAAGGATTCTATAGGCACCCCATGGTTTTCTTGCAGCAAGGCATTATTCCTACCACAAGAACAGACCCCTACTTCAGATGAAACTTATTGTGGCAGAGAAAGTGCTGAAAGGGCTCATTGCTGAAGACTTAAAGTTTTATACGAGTTATTGAAACATGAAGTATTTATAATTCGGGGAACATTCGAATTGGAAATAACTTACGACATCAAGACTCACCGGCTTTTCTGAAAGCCTCAAAGTTCTGCCTGGCTCAAGTGCCTCATCAATGTATATGCAGAATCATTTTGAAATGTGTCAGGACGCAAACTTGAGCTACGATTACCATGAAGTTAATTTAATCTAAATTGACAAACTCACTAATAACCTAATCCAACCTCACCTCATATAACCGAATCCAGCCTTACTTCATATAACCGAATCCAACCTCACCTTATATAACCTAATCCAACCTCACCTTATATAACCTAATAAAATTAGAAAAATTGAAAAAGAGAAAATCATTTCTGTCTGGAATTCAAAAATAAATTTTACCCTAAAAGATGTTGACCCTTACAATAAATTCCAAGCTCTGACTTGGAAATAAATTGTACACTTGGAAGGCCAGTTGAAGGCATGAGAAAATTGGAAAAATTGTAAATGAAAAAATATTTTTCATACCTTTAACTGCACTTTTAACATTACAGTTTGTTTTGAGGTCAGGGCTTAGGGCTCATGAATAGGGTTGATATTTCTTGTTTTAAAATCATTTTTGAAATACAGTCACGGTTGATTTTTTTTTCTTTTTCATACCTTCAACTGGACTTTTAACATTATAGTTTGTTTCAGGGTTAGGGCTTGTGTTCATGGTTAGGGTTGATATTTTTGCCTTGAAAATTCTTTTTGAACTCCAGTCACTGTTAACTTGCTTTTTTACTTATTTTCAAATTTTTTCTTACCACTCACTAAACTTCTAAAATTACAGTAACATTTCTCTGACACTAAACATTTTCCAATAATTATTTTATTTTATTTTTTGTTTTTTTTTTTCATAGTCCTCATTGAAGCAAATTCGGACAAACGCTGGAAATGGCACAAAACATGGTGAACAATCAAAATGAAAAAAAAATCAACAATAACTGAATGTCATAAGAACTAATCTATTTTAATCCAATGAAAGAAAAAAAATTAAAATCAACAATAACTTAATGTCATAAAAACTGTTCATTGTCTGTTGCAAAAAATCAAAAACTGACTATAGAATCAAATTTATAAATCTCAAAATTTAGAATTGAATCATAGTTTATATTGAATGACAATTTAGGAATGTTCCATCAAATTCACTCAAACTAGAATGTTATAAAGTTTCAAAAAATTCAAAAGCAGAATTGTCCATTAAATCAAATAAATGAGTCTTAAAAGTTGAGAATTGAATCATATCTTAAAACTACATAACATAACTATTGCAGAGTTATTTCACCTTTTCCTTTATTTTCCTTCTCAGTCATTTCTTATATTCACGAGGAAGTTTGTCAGAATAACAAAATTCCTTGCAATGCTTTAAACACTTGCTCACTTTCTTTTTTTTCAAGTTGGCAAACGGTATTCTTGTAGCCGATTGGTTGACAATTTTACAGCAATGTCTTTTTCTTTCTCAGCCATTTCTCTAATTCACAAGTCGTCAGGATACAAAAAAATTTTGCAATGTTTTTCAACACTTGTTTACTTTCTTGCTGAGTAATTTGGCAAACAGTATTTATGTAGGCGTTGGTTGACGATTTCACTGCAATGTCTGTATTTCAAACGAGAAAATGGCTGATTCGGCAATCTCTTTAAAATCTTTTCAAAATCTTCGTATTCGGCAAACACTATAACTCTTAGGTAAATTAACTTATTTATAACGACTATTTAAAACTTCAAATTTCAAATAGCTTATAAAAATAGTTTAAATTAAAAAAAATTAAGTAACGGCTATACACACTTTCGCGAAACCGGAATAAAACTATGTGAGTCTAAACTAGTATTAAAATTGAGATTTTTCATTTTTTTCTCTTTTTTCTATAGTCAAGCTTGTTTTTAATTTGCAGTTATCTTTTCTGTGACTATAATTTTTGTTGATTCAACTTTGTTCTATTCTGATTCTTTGATGTGATCAAGCTCTGATTCAATTTTCTTTCTTCCTTGTCTCGGTGTTGCAGAGCAGAAGCTTTTTAACGGAGTATAACAAGTTGTTTACTTCAAAATATAACTTACTTTGTATCTGCTTTTTTTCTTGTTTGAACAATTTTTTATAGTTTTTTCAAAAATTTCAAAGCATGTTTTTCATAAAATAAAAATACTTCATGGTTTTCATTTATAAATCTATTAAAAATTAAAAGATTAATAATAAACCTGATTGCACAGCGCCAAGCCAAGAAAGTGAAGTGTTATTAAACATTTCAATTTGTTTTTTAATAACTTCAACGTTATATCCTTTTTTATTCAATCTTTACATGTTTTTTCATTGTTTTTTGACTATTAAAAAAAACCTTCTTTTAAACATTAAAATTATATGTTTCAATAATTTAAAAAAATTATTAAAATTTAAAACAATGAAAAGTTGAAAAAGTAAAAACGTTAATGTGTGCATAAGCTTTTTGAACAAAGGCTTGCGTTAGTTTTTTTTTAAATTGAACATCTGATGTGATTGGCAATAAAACGAAAAAAAATTGTAATAAAAAATAGTTTGAAAATGAATGCAACTGAATTTAGTTAAACTTAAAAAAATATTTTTGGTTATTTTTTATAGCTGTTACATATTTTTTTAATTTATAGAATTACTATTCAGGATTTTTGGTCTCAGCAGGCGGAAAATTAGTACAAATAAGTAAAATGCTTTGTTCGCAACGTGCTACACGGGTCAGATTGTTTTCGAAGTATTTAATTTACCGGCTTATAACTGTGAAAGTTAAAAGCAAAATATCTGATAATTTGAAAAATGAAACGTATAATTTGAAATTCAATACATAAGGGACTTTTCATATAAATTATTGATGCAAATCCAGTCAAACGTTGTAAATTTTACAAATGGAATCTAACTTTTTTGTGAAACTACGTGGAGCAGCTCTACAAGTAGGTTAAATTTATGCTTGTAATATGCTCCAATTTAGTTGGAACAATTTTTAATATAATCAGCGATATTAACTTCTCCTTCGGTGATCTATAACCGATGAACTTTTCCAATATTCTTTTTTTATATATTTCACCTTATTTTGTCTTTGATTCTTTACATTGATTATTTCAATGGTTTCCTATTTATTATTCGAATACTTGGAAAATTGCAAAAGTAATGTAGTTTTATATGTGAACACAATACTTTTTAATAAATCCTACTTGGCTGAGAGTTTGTTTTTTTTCCATACATGAAGAATTCATTTTATCATTTTCATTTTGAATTATAGGTTCTTCAATAAATTACAAAAAAGAATGTTACAATTTTTGTTTTTTAATTTCAGATGAATCTGTTGTGAAAGAAATTTTTGAGGTTAGCAAATTAGTTATATTAAAATAATATTTTGACTCTAAAACAGAAAAACCAATAATCTAACAAACGAATAAGTTGGAAATTTGTATCTTTTGATATTTCAGTCAATGACTGCCACTTTCATAGAGCTTACTCAGTCTTCATACCACTTCATATTTATAAATGGCCACAGATGGAGGATGGGCAGGCGAGGTGTGGTTTAAATAGTGCGACATACGGAAATCCATCATTCTCTTGCAACTGTGTGTCAGCTTGAAGATAAATTATTTCCAGGTCTCCTTGCTATTCAATTCCATCTATGCCTCTCTCTTAAACATTAAATTCTTCAATAATTTTTGTTTCAGAAGTCAAAAGTGTTCATACACTAATTACCACCATACAGGTGTGACAGCCTAACTTACCACACAGGCCTGTGTTAGCCAGAAGTCGGAAGAAAGAAGATTATGTGTATGCATGCTTGTGTACGCCTGCTCAGGGAGTATATAAGGGCTAGAGTGTGCGTTAAGGCTTGTTATCTTGAGGAAGTGCAGAGTTGAAGTGGATGTGAGGTCGTAAGACGTTCAACCGAAATATAGCTTGTTGGTGTTTCGTTTTAAAGGCGAAAAGTCGAAAGGTTCGTCACAGTGAGAAGAGAAAAATAGTCACATTTAATTTAACTAACAGCGCAGGTTTTATGCCACACCGCGTGAAATGAGCTAGACGTCTGCGTTTAACGTCACCAATACCTAATTGCAACTAAGGTGTGAAGCACTTGCGTAAAGTGAAACGGCTTCAAAGCGCTAGAAAGGTACAAACAACAAGCCTCATACATGAAGCACTGAATGCAGGAAAAGAAGTCCTAGCCCGTGATACTTGCAGGTGGGTACAAAAAATTAAAAAAATAGAAAATGAAAAAATTATTTCTGTTTGTAATGCAGAAATGAATTTCACCCCCTAAGGATCTCGGCCTTGAGACCATGTTCCAAGCTCTGAGGTCAAAGTACGGTGTAAACTCTAAAGTCCTATTAAAGGTATAAAAAAATGTGAAAAATATTAAAAATATCTGTAATTTAAAAATGAATTTAACCCCAAAAGATCTCGACACTAACCCTATATTCCAAGCTCTGAAGTCAAGGTATAGTGGGAACTTTGTACTGTTAAAAGTATGAAAGAGGTTAAAGGCATAAAAAAATTGAAATTAAAAAAATCATCCCACTATGTAAATTAGAAAAGAAAATTTACTGTAAAATTGAAAATTAAAAATAAAAAAATCATCCCTTTGTGGAATTTAGAAAAGAAAATTTAAATCGAAAAATATCAACCCTAACCATATAACCCAAGCCCTGAGATCGAAATAAAGGGTAAATTTTAAAATGGAGGTTAAAGGTATGAAAAAATAGGAAAACGTGAAATAGAAAAACTCATCCTTCTATATAAATTAAAAACGAATATTTACCTTAAACAATATCAACCCTAACCATGTAACTCAAGCCCTGAGATCGAAATAAAAGGTAAATTTAAAATGGAGGTTGAAGGTATGAATAAATTGGAAAACGTGAAATTGAAAAAATCATCTCTCTATGTAATTTAGAAAAGAATATTAACCCCAGAAAATATCAACCCTAGTCATAAAACCCAAGCCCTGAGATCGAAATAGAAGGTAAATTTTAAAATGGAGGTTAAAAGTATGAAAACATTGGAAAACATGAAAATGAAAAAATAATCTTTCTATGTAATTTATAAAAAGACTATTTACCCCAAAAAATATCAACCCTAACCATAAAGCCCAAGCCCTGAGATCGAAATAAACGGTAAATTTTAAAATGGAGGTTAAAGGTATGAAAAAATTGGGAAACTTGAAAATAAAAAAATCATCCCTCTGTGGAATTCAGAAAAGAAAATTAAACCTGAAAAATATCAACCCTAACCATATATCTCAAGCCCTGAGATCGAAATGAAGGGTAAATTTTAAAATGGAGGTTAAAAGTATGAAAACATTGGAAAACATGAAAATGAAAAAATAATCTTTCTATGTAATTTATAAAAAGACTATTTACCCCAAAAAATATCAACCCTAACCATAAAGCCCAAGCCCTGAGATCGAAATAAACGGTAAATTTTAAAATGGAGGTTAAAGGTATGAAAAAATTGGGAAACTTGAAAATAAAAAAATCATCCCTCCATTTAATTTAGAAAAGAATATTAACCCCAGAAAATATCAACCCTAGTCATAAAACCCATGCCCTGAGATCGAAATAAAGGGTAAATTTTAAAATGGAGGTTAAAAGTATGAAAACATTGGAAAACATGAAAATGAAAAAATAATCTTTCTATGTAATTTATAAAAAGACTATTTACCCCAAAAAATATCAACCCTAACCATAAAGCCCAAGCCCTGAGATCGAAATAAACGGTAAATTTTAAAATGGAGGTTAAAGGTATGAAAAAATTGGGAAACTTGAAAATAAAAAAATCATCCCTCTGTGGAATTCAGAAAAGAAAATTAAACCTGAAAAATATCAACCCTAACCATATATCTCAAGCCCTGAGATCGAAATGAAGGGTAAATTTTAAAATGGAGGTTAAAGGTATGAAAAAATAGGAAAACGTGAAATTGAAAAAATCATCCTTCTATATAAATTAGAAAAGAATATTTACCCCAAATAATATCAACCCTAACCATAAAACCCAAGCCCTTAGGTCAAAATAAAGGGTAAATTTCAAAATGGAGGTTAAAGGTATGAAAAAATAGGAAAACGTGAAATAGAAAAAATCATCCTTCTATATAAATTAAAAACGAATATTTACCTTAAAAAATATCAACCCTAACCATATAACTCAAGCCCTGATCTCGAAATAAATGGTAAATTTTAAAATGGAGGTTAAAGGTATGAAAAAATTGGGAAACTTGAAAATAAAAAAATCATCCCTCTGTGGAATTTAGAAAAAAAAATGTAACCCGAAAAATATCAACCCTAACCATAAAACTCAAGCCCTGAGATCGAAATAAAAGGTAAATTTTAAAATGGAGGTTAAAGGTATGAAAAAAGAGGAAAACGTGAAATAGAAAAACTCATCCTTCTATATAAATTAAAAACGAATATTTACCTTAAACAATATCAACCCTAACCATGTAACTCAAGCCCTGAGATCGAAATAAAAGGTAAATTTTAAAATGAAAGTTAAAGGTATGAAAAAATTGGGAAACTTGAAATTGAAAAAATCCTCCCTCTATGGAATTTAGTAAAGAATATTTAACCCAAAAAATCTCAACCCTTACCATAAAACCCAAGCCCTGAGTTCGAAATAAAAGGTAAATTTAAAATGGAGGTTGAAGGTATGGATAAATTGGAAAACGTGAAATTGAAAAAATCATCTCTCTATGTAATTTAGATAAGAATATTAACCCCAGAAAATATCAACCCTAGTCATAAAACCCAAGCCCTGAGATCGAAATAAAAGGTAAATTTTAAAATGGAGGTTAAAAGTATGAAAACATTGGAAAACTTGAAAATGAAAAAATAATCTTTCTATGTAATTTAGAAAAGACTATTTACCCCAAAAAATATCAACCCTAACCATAAAGCCCAAGCCCTGAGATCGAAATAAACGGTAAATTTTAAAATGGAGGTTAAAGGTATGAAAAAATTGGGAAACTTGAAAATAAAAAAATCATCCCTCCATTTAATTTAGAAAAGAATATTAACCCCAGGAAATATCAACCCTAGTCATAAAACCCATGCCCTGAGATCGAAATAAAGGGTAAATTTTAAAATGGAGGTTAAAAGTATGAAAACATTGGAAAACATGAAAATGAAAAAATAATCTTTCTATGTAATTTATAAAAAGACTATTTACCCCAAAAAATATCAACCCTAACCATAAAGCCCAAGCCCTGAGATCGAAATAAACGGTAAATTTTAAAATGGAGGTTAAAGGTATGAAAAAATTGGGAAACTTGAAAATAAAAAAATCATCCCTCTGTGGAATTCAGAAAAGAAAATTAAACCTGAAAAATATCAACCCTAACCATATATCTCAAGCCCTGAGATCGAAATGAAGGGTAAATTTTAAAATGGAGGTTAAAGGTATGAAAAAATAGGAAAACGTGAAATTGAAAAAATCATCCTTCTATATAAATTAGAAAAGAATATTTACCCCAAAAAATATCAACCCTAACCATAAAACCCAAGCCCTGAGATCGAAATAAACGGTAAATTTTAAAATGGAGGTTAGAGGTATGAAAAAATTGGGAAACTTGAAAATAAAAAAATCATCCCTCCATTTAATTTAGAAAAGAATATTAACCCCAGAAAATATCAACCCTAACCATAAAACCCAGCCCTGAGATCGAAATAAAGGGTAAATTTTGAAATAGAGATTAAAGGTATAAAAAATAGGAAAACGTGAAATAGAAAAAATCATCCTTCTATATAAATTAAAAACGAATATTTACCTTGAAAAATAGCAACCCTAACCATATAACTCATGGCCTGAGATCAAAATGAAGGGTAAATTTTAAAATGGAGGTTAAAGGTATGAAAAAATTGGGAAACTGAAAATAAAAAAATCATCCCTCTGTGGAATTCAGAAAAGAAAATTAAACCTGAAAAATATCAACCCTAACCATATATCTCAAGCCCTGAGATCGAAATGAAGGGTAAATTTTAAAATGGAGGTTAAAGGTATGAAAAAATAGGAAAACGTGAAATTGAAAAAATCATCCTTCTATATAAATTAGAAAAGAATATTTACCCAAAAAATATCAACCCTAACCATATAACTCAAGCCCTGAGATCGAAATAAAAGGTAAATTTAAAAATGGAGGTTAAAGGTATGAAAAAATTGGGAAACTTGAAAATAAAAAAATCATCCCTCTATGTAATTTAGAATAGAATATTTACCCCAAATAATATCAACCCTAACCATAAAACCCAGCCCTGAGATCGAAATAAAGGGTAAATTTTGAAATAGAGATTAAAGGTATAAAAAATAGGAAAACGTGAAATAGAAAAAATCATCCTTCTATATAAATTAAAAACGAATATTTACCTTAAAAAATAGCAACCCTAACCATATAACTCATGGCCTGAGATCAAAATGAAGGGTAAATTTTAAAATGGAGGTTAAAGGTATGAAAAAACAGGAAAACGTGAAATTGAAAAAATCATCCCTCTATATAAATTGAAAAAGAATATTTACCCTAAAAAATATCAACCCTAACCATATAACTCAAGCCCTGAGATCGAAATAAAAGGTAAATTTTAAAATGAAGGTTAAAGGTATGAAAAAATTGGGAAACTTAAAATTAAAAAAATCATCCCTCTATGGAATTTAGTAAAGAATATTTAACCCAAAAAATATCAACCCTTACCATAAAACCCAAGCCCTGAGATCGAAATAAAGGGTAAAATATGAAATGGAGGTTAAAGGTATAAAATAATTGGAAAACTTGAAAATAAAAAAATCATCCCTCTGTGGAATTTAGAAAAGAATATTTACGCCGAAAAAAATCAACCCTAACCATAAAACCCAAGCCCTGAGATCGAAATAAATGGTAAATTTTAAAATGAAGGTTAAAGGTATGAAAAAATTGGGAAACTTGAAATTAAAAAAATCATCCTTCTATGTAAATTAATTAGAAAAGAATATTTAACTCAAAAAATATCAACCCTAACCATATAACTCAAGCCCTGAGATCGAAATAAACGGTAAATTTTAAAATGGAGGTTAAAGGTATGAAAAAATTGGGAAACTTGAAAATAAAAAAATCATCCCTCTGTGGAATTTAGAAAAAAAAATGTAACCCGAAAAATATCAACCCTAACCATAAAACTCAAGCCCTGAGATCGAAATAAAAGGTAAATTTTAAAATGGAGGTTAAAGGTATGAAAAAATAGGAAAACGTGAAATAGAAAAACTCATCCTTCTATATAAATTAAAAACGAATATTTACCTTAAACAATATCAACCCTAACCATGTAACTCAAGCCCTGAGATCGAAATAAAAGGTAAATTTCAAAATGAAAGTTAAAGGTATGAAAAAATTGGGAAACTTGAAATTGAAAAAATCCTCCCTCTATGGAATTTAGTAAAGAATATTTAACCCAAAAAATCTCAACTCTTACCATAAAACCCAAGCCCTGAGTTCGAAATAAAAGGTAAATTTATAATGGAGGTTGAAGGTATGAATAAATTGGAAAACGTGAAATTGAAGAAATCATCTCTCTATGTAATTTAGAAAAGAATATTAACCCCAGAAAATATCAACCCTAGTCATAAAACCCAAGCCCTGAGATCGAAATAAAAGGTAAATTTTAAAATGGAGGTTAAAAGTATGAAAACATTGGAAAACTTGAAAATGAAAAAATAATCTTTCTATGTAATTTAGAAAAGACTATTTACCCCAAAAAATATCAACCCTAACCATAAAACCCAAGCCCTGAGATCGAAATAAACGGTAAATTTTAAAATGAAGGTTAAAGGTATGAAAAAATTGGGAAACTTGAAAATAAAAAAATCACTCCTCCATTTAATTTAGAAAAGAATATTAACCCCAGAAAATATCAACCCTAGTCATAAAACCCATGCCCTGAGATCGAAATAAAGGGTAAATTTTAAAATGGAGGTTAAAAGTATGAAAACATTGGAAAACATGAAAATGAAAAAATAATCTTTCTATGTAATTTATAAAAAGACTATTTACCCCAAAAAATATCAACCCTAACCATAAAGCCCAAGCCCTGAGATCGAAATAAACGGTAAATTTTAAAATGGAGGTTAAAGGTATGAAAAAATTGGGAAACTTGAAAATAAAAAAATCATCCCTCTGTGGAATTCAGAAAAGAAAATTAAACCTGAAAAATATCAACCCTAACCATATATCTCAAGCCCTGAGATCGAAATGAAGGGTAAATTTTAAAATGGAGGTTAAAGGTATGAAAAAATAGGAAAACGTGAAATTGAAAAAATCATCCTTCTATATAAATTAGAAAAGAATATTTACCCCAAATAATATCAACCCTAACCATAAAACCCAAGCCCTTAGGTCAAAATAAAGGGTAAATTTCAAAATGGAGGTTAAAGGTATGAAAAAATAGGAAAACGTGAAATAGAAAAAATCATCCTTCTATATAAATTAAAAACGAATATTTACCTTAAAAAATATCAACCCTAACCATATAACTCAAGCCCTGATCTCGAAATAAATGGTAAATTTTAAAATGGAGGTTAAAGGTATGAAAAAATTGGGAAACTTGAAAATAAAAAAATCATCCCTCTGTGGAATTTAGAAAAAAAAATGTAACCCGAAAAATATCAACCCTAACCATAAAACTCAAGCCCTGAGATCGAAATAAAAGGTAAATTTTAAAATGGAGGTTAAAGGTATGAAAAAAGAGGAAAACGTGAAATAGAAAAACTCATCCTTCTATATAAATTAAAAACGAATATTTACCTTAAACAATATCAACCCTAACCATGTAACTCAAGCCCTGAGATCGAAATAAAAGGTAAATTTTAAAATGAAAGTTAAAGGTATGAAAAAATTGGGAAACTTGAAATTGAAAAAATCCTCCCTCTATGGAATTTAGTAAAGAATATTTAACCCAAAAAATCTCAACCCTTACCATAAAACCCAAGCCCTGAGTTCGAAATAAAAGGTAAATTTAAAATGGAGGTTGAAGGTATGGATAAATTGGAAAACGTGAAATTGAAAAAATCATCTCTCTATGTAATTTAGATAAGAATATTAACCCCAAAAAATATCAACCCTAGTCATAAAACCCAAGCCCTGAGATCGAAATAAAAGGTAAATTTTAAAATGGAGGTTAAAAGTATGAAAACATTGGAAAACTTGAAAATGAAAAAATAATCTTTCTATGTAATTTAGAAAAGACTATTTACCCCAAAAAATATCAACCCTAACCATAAAGCCCAAGCCCTGAGATCGAAATAAACGGTAAATTTTAAAATGGAGGTTAAAGGTATGAAAAAATTGGGAAACTTGAAAATAAAAAAATCATCCCTCCATTTAATTTAGAAAAGAATATTAACCCCAGGAAATATCAACCCTAGTCATAAAACCCATGCCCTGAGATCGAAATAAAGGGTAAATTTTAAAATGGAGGTTAAAAGTATGAAAACATTGGAAAACATGAAAATGAAAAAATAATCTTTCTATGTAATTTATAAAAAGACTATTTACCCCAAAAAATATCAACCCTAACCATAAAGCCCAAGCCCTGAGATCGAAATAAACGGTAAATTTTAAAATGGAGGTTAAAGGTATGAAAAAATTGGGAAACTTGAAAATAAAAAAATCATCCCTCTGTGGAATTCAGAAAAGAAAATTAAACCTGAAAAATATCAACCCTAACCATATATCTCAAGCCCTGAGATCGAAATGAAGGGTAAATTTTAAAATGGAGGTTAAAGGTATGAAAAAATAGGAAAACGTGAAATTGAAAAAATCATCCTTCTATATAAATTAGAAAAGAATATTTACCCCAAAAAATATCAACCCTAACCATAAAACCCAAGCCCTGAGATCGAAATAAACGGTAAATTTTAAAATGGAGGTTAGAGGTATGAAAAAATTGGGAAACTTGAAAATAAAAAAATCATCCCTCCATTTAATTTAGAAAAGAATATTAACCCCAGAAAATATCAACCCTAACCATAAAACCCAGCCCTGAGATCGAAATAAAGTGTAAATTTTGAAATAGAGATTAAAGGTATAAAAAATAGGAAAACGTGAAATAGAAAAAATCATCCTTCTATATAAATTAAAAACGAATATTTACCTTGAAAAATAGCAACCCTAACCATATAACTCATGGCCTGAGATCAAAATGAAGGGTAAATTTTAAAATGGAGGTTAAAGGTATGAAAAAATTGGGAAACTGAAAATAAAAAAATCATCCCTCTGTGGAATTCAGAAAAGAAAATTAAACCTGAAAAATATCAACCCTAACCATATATCTCAAGCCCTGAGATCGAAATGAAGGGTAAATTTTAAAATGGAGGTTAAAGGTATGAAAAAATAGGAAAACGTGAAATTGAAAAAATCATCCTTCTATATAAATTAGAAAAGAATATTTACCCAAAAAATATCAACCCTAACCATATAACTCAAGCCCTGAGATCGAAATAAAAGGTAAATTTAAAAATGGAGGTTAAAGGTATGAAAAAATTGGGAAACTTGAAAATAAAAAAATCATCCCTCTATGTAATTTAGAATAGAATATTTACCCCAAATAATATCAACCCTAACCATAAAACCCAGCCCTGAGATCGAAATAAAGGGTAAATTTTGAAATAGAGATTAAAGGTATAAAA
The DNA here is from genome assembly GCA_947562095.1 of Branchellion lobata. Taxonomy (NCBI): domain Eukaryota; kingdom Metazoa; phylum Annelida; class Clitellata; order Hirudinida; family Piscicolidae; genus Branchellion; species Branchellion lobata. The sequence continues at coordinate 11,782,672 of OX387250.1, read as the reverse complement.
AATAGGAAAACGTGAAATAGAAAAAATCATCCTTCTATATAAATTAAAAACGAATATTTACCTTAAAAAATAGCAACCCTAACCATATAACTCATGGCCTGAGATCAAAATGAAGGGTAAATTTTAAAATGGAGGTTAAAGGTATGAAAAAACAGGAAAACGTGAAATTGAAAAAATCATCCCTCTATATAAATTGAAAAAGAATATTTACCCTAAAAAATATCAACCCTAACCATATAACTCAAGCCCTGAGATCGAAATAAAAGGTAAATTTTAAAATGAAGGTTAAAGGTATGAAAAAATTGGGAAACTTAAAATTAAAAAAATCATCCCTCTATGGAATTTAGTAAAGAATATTTAACCCAAAAAATATCAACCCTTACCATAAAACCCAAGCCCTGAGATCGAAATAAAGGGTAAAATATGAAATGGAGGTTAAAGGTATAAAATAATTGGAAAACTTGAAAATAAAAAAATCATCCCTCTGTGGAATTTAGAAAAGAATATTTACGCCGAAAAAAATCAACCCTAACCATAAAACCCAAGCCCTGAGATCGAAATAAATGGTAAATTTTAAAATGAAGGTTAAAGGTATGAAAAAATTGGGAAACTTGAAATTAAAAAAATCATCCTTCTATGTAAATTAATTAGAAAAGAATATTTAACTCAAAAAATATCAACCCTAACCATATAACTCAAGCCCTGAGATCGAAATAAACGGTAAATTTTAAAATGGAGGTTAAAGGTATGAAAAAATTGGGAAACTTGAAAATAAAAAAATCATCCCTCTGTGGAATTTAGAAAAAAAAATGTAACCCGAAAAATATCAACCCTAACCATAAAACTCAAGCCCTGAGATCGAAATAAAAGGTAAATTTTAAAATGGAGGTTAAAGGTATGAAAAAATAGGAAAACGTGAAATAGAAAAACTCATCCTTCTATATAAATTAAAAACGAATATTTACCTTAAACAATATCAACCCTAACCATGTAACTCAAGCCCTGAGATCGAAATAAAAGGTAAATTTCAAAATGAAAGTTAAAGGTATGAAAAAATTGGGAAACTTGAAATTGAAAAAATCCTCCCTCTATGGAATTTAGTAAAGAATATTTAACCCAAAAAATCTCAACTCTTACCATAAAACCCAAGCCCTGAGTTCGAAATAAAAGGTAAATTTATAATGGAGGTTGAAGGTATGAATAAATTGGAAAACGTGAAATTGAAGAAATCATCTCTCTATGTAATTTAGAAAAGAATATTAACCCCAGAAAATATCAACCCTAGTCATAAAACCCAAGCCCTGAGATCGAAATAAAAGGTAAATTTTAAAATGGAGGTTAAAAGTATGAAAACATTGGAAAACTTGAAAATGAAAAAATAATCTTTCTATGTAATTTAGAAAAGACTATTTACCCCAAAAAATATCAACCCTAACCATAAAACCCAAGCCCTGAGATCGAAATAAACGGTAAATTTTAAAATGAAGGTTAAAGGTATGAAAAAATTGGGAAACTTGAAAATAAAAAAATCACTCCTCCATTTAATTTAGAAAAGAATATTAACCCCAGAAAATATCAACCCTAGTCATAAAACCCATGCCCTGAGATCGAAATAAAGGGTAAATTTTAAAATGGAGGTTAAAAGTATGAAAACATTGGAAAACATGAAAATGAAAAAATAATCTTTCTATGTAATTTATAAAAAGACTATTTACCCCAAAAAATATCAACCCTAACCATAAAGCCCAAGCCCTGAGATCGAAATAAACGGTAAATTTTAAAATGGAGGTTAAAGGTATGAAAAAATTGGGAAACTTGAAAATAAAAAAATCATCCCTCTGTGGAATTCAGAAAAGAAAATTAAACCTGAAAAATATCAACCCTAACCATATATCTCAAGCCCTGAGATCGAAATGAAGGGTAAATTTTAAAATGGAGGTTAAAGGTATGAAAAAATAGGAAAACGTGAAATTGAAAAAATCATCCTTCTATATAAATTAGAAAAGAATATTTACCCCAAAAAATATCAACCCTAACCATATAACTCAAGCCCTGAGATCGAAATAAAAGGTAAATTTTAAAATGGAGGTTAAAGGTATGAAAAAATTGGGAAACTTGAAAATAAAAAAATCATCCCTCTATGTAATTTAGAATAGAATATTTACCCCAAATAATATCAACCCTAACCATAAAACCCAGCCCTGAGATCGAAATAAAGGGTAAATTTTGAAATAGAGATTAAAGGTATAAAAAATAGGAAAACGTGAAATAGAAAAAATCATCCTTCTATAAAAATTAAAAACGAATATTTACCTTAAAAAATAGCAACCCTAACCATATAACTCATGGCCTGAGATCAAAATGAAGGGTAAATTTTAAAATGGAGGTTAAAGGTATGAAAAAACAGGAAAACGTGAAATTGAAAAAATCATCCCTCTATATAAATTGAAAAAGAATATTTACCCTAAAAAATATCAACCCTTACCATATAACTCAAGCCCTGAGATCGAAATAAAAGGTAAATTTTAAAATGAAGGTTAAAGGTATGAAAAAATTGGGAAACTTAAAATTAAAAAAATCATCCCTCTATGGAATTTAGTAAAGAATATTTAACCAAAAAAATATCAACCCTTACCATAAAACCCAAGCCCTGAGATCGAAATAAAGGGTAAAATATGAAATGGAGGTTAAAGGTATAAAATAATTGGAAAACTTGAAAATAAAAAAATCATCCCTCTGTGGAATTTAGAAAAGAATATTTACGCCGAAAAAAATCAACCCTAACCATAAAACCCAAGCCCTGAGATCGAAATAAATGGTAAATTTTAAAATGAAGGTTAAAGGTATGAAAAAATTGGGAAACTTGAAATTAAAAAAATCATCCTTCTATGTAAATTAATTAGAAAAGAATATTTAACTCAAAAAATATCAACCCTAACCATATAACTCAAGCCCTGAGATCGAAATAAACGGTAAATTTTAAAATGGAGGTTAAAGGTATGAAAAAATTGGGAAACTTGAAAATAAAAAAATCATCCCTCTGTGGAATTTAGAAAAGAAAATTAAACCCGAAAAATATCAACCCTAACCATAAAACCCAAGCCCTGAGATCGAAATAAAGGGTAAATTTTAAAATGGAGGTTAAAGGTATGGAAAAATAGGAAAACGTTAAATTGAAAAAATCATCCTTCTATATAAATTAAAAAAGAATATTTACCCTAAAAAATATCAACCCTAACCATATAACTCAAGCCCTGAGATCGATATAAATGGTAAATTTTAAAATGGAGGTTAAAGGTATGAAAAAATAGGAAAACTTGAAAATAAAAAAATCATCCCTCTGTGGAATTTAGAAAAGAAAATTAAACCCGAAAAATATCAACCCTAACCATAAAACCCAAGCCCTTAGGTCAAAATAAAGGGTAAATTTCAAAATGGAGGTTAAAGGTATGAAAAAATAGGAAAACGTGAAATAGAAAAAATCATCCTTCTATATAAATTAAAAACGAATATTTACCTTAAAAAATATCAACCCTAACCATATAACTCAAGCCCTGAGATCGAAATAAATGGTAAATTTTAAAATGGAGGTTAAAGGTATGAAAAAATTGGGAAACTTGAAAATAAAAAAATCATCCCTCTGTGGAATTTAGAAAAAAAAATGTAACCCGAAAAATATCAACCCTAACCATAAAACTCAAGCCCTGAGATCGAAATAAAAGGTAAATTTTAAAATGGAGGTTAAAGGTATGAAAAAATAGGAAAACGTGAAATAGAAAAACTCATCCTTCTATATAAATTAAAAACGAATATTTACCTTAAACAATATCAACCCTAACCATGTAACTCAAGCCCTGAGATCGAAATAAATGGTAAATTTTAAAATGGAGGTTAAAGGTATGAAAAAATTGGGAAACTTGAAAATAAAAAAATCATCCCTCTATGGAATTTAGTAAAGAATATTTAACCCAAAAAATATCAACCCTTACCATAAAACCCAAGCTTTGAGATCGAAATAAAGGGTAAAATATAAAATGGAGGTTAAAGGTATAAAAAAATTGAAAAACTTGAAAATAAAAAAATCATCCCTTTATGTAATTTAGAAAAGAATATTTACGCCGAAAAATATCAACCCTAACCATAAAACCCAAGCCCTGAGATCGAAATAAAAGGTAAATTTTAAAATGGAGGTTGAAGGTATGAATAAATTGGAAAACGTGAAATTGAAAAAATCATCCCTCTATGTAATTTAGAAAAGAATATTAACCCCAGAAAATATCAACCCTAGTCATAAAACCCATGCCCTGAGATCGAAATAAAGGGTAAATTTTAAAATGGAGGTTAAAAGTATGAAAACATTGGAAAATTTGAAAATGAAAAATAATCCTTCTATGTAATTTAGAAAAGACTATTTACCCCGAAAAATATCAACCCTAACCATAAAACCCAAGCCCTGAGATCGAAATAAACGGTAAATTTTAAAATGGAGGTTAAAGGTATGAAAAAATAGGAAAACGTGAAGTTGAAAAAATCATCCCTCTATATAAATTGAAAAAGAATATTTACCCTAAAAAATATCAACCCTAACCATATAACTCAAGCCCTGAGATCGAAATAAAAGGTAAATTTTAAAATGGAGGTTAAAGGTATGAAAAAATTGGAAAACTTGAAATTAAAAAAATCATCCCTCTATGTAAATTAATTATAAAAGAATATTTAACTCAAAAAATATCAACCCTAACCATATAACTCATAATTACTTATAATTGTTCAAGTAACAGTTCAAAAATTCATTTCAAAAAGACGGCTCAAAGCACAGCACGACGTCCTGCATGCATGCACTGCCAAGGTTCTCCGAGATGACATTCGAATGGTCTTGTCTGAGGAGTTTGCAAACCTTTCAACATCGAAACTTTTTTTTGTGACTTCCCAGGCTATATGGTCAATTTCACAAAAAATTTAAAAAAAGATATCCCTAGTTACTGCTCATTGATTTTTAATGCATGGTTTTTATTAATTATTGAAAAATTTTAGTTTCACAAAAAAAATCAAAATCTTTCAGAAAAAAGTGGTAACTTAAAATTTCCGTCTTACCTTTTCGAACTAATAAGAAGGACCTTTGTGGTTCGAAGAGCGTTAAAAGTGAGGATTTTGGTTGCATAACATGGAACATCTAAAGCGCAAAATGAAGAAATCCGCGGCAGAAAAAGAGAAGGAGACAAAAGAGGCAGAAAAGGCGGGTGGAATTATAATTAATATGGTGCCATGCAAGATTAATTGGCCGAAACGCGGCTGAATCATTGGCTTCTAAAAGCCAATAAATTATATTTGAAAATGTGATCATTCAAACTTTAAAAGTTCCAAAGTCACTTGGGCACGCCAGAGCTTCATTGAAATGTAACTACAATTTCAGAGCTGGAAAGACTGGTAAGCAAAAGGAAAAGAGTGAGCACGAGGGATGACGATTCTTGAGACAGCTGTTGACGCCTAACTTGATTTAAAATAATTCACTTACTGACATATTTTTGTGTGTTTGAAAAGAAAGTTGTATTAGGTAGCAATGCATTCCTATGCGACCAAAGTTTTGTTGTAAAAATTGTACAAATTACTTTATTGTAAAAGAAAAGTAAAAATCAGCAAGAAAAGCAGATGATTGATGGAAGGGTGGGTGGGTAGAAAGATAGAAAAGATGGACTGATAGAAAGGTTAATGAAGAAAAAATGAATAAATTTGCCTGATTGATGGGGCCGTAAATGGAAAAGAATGTTTTGAAAATGTATGGGTAGATGTAGGAAGATGCACGATTCTGTGCAGATGAAATATTTGTTGCGAGGCCGATTGATCATTGCGACTCACTTGGTGAAAAGGTGCTCTTGCACAGTTCAGTCGGGTTCTTGCTCTCTTGGGCCCGAATATTCAAGGCTTCCTTTTGTGATGCTGTAAAGCAAAGAGAGACTCAACTTGATCAGCCATCAATGTTTCGAAGTCAATTGAGAATTAACTAGTGCCTTTCGACTCCAGGATTCTTCGAGCGTTTTCAGAATCCTCATCGCCCGAAGCGAGCTACGCAAATTAATTGATTTATCGCGTGGAAAGAGAAACGCCCAAAATGTTGTGCACGTTTTTTCTGTTTTAAGAAAATTTTCTAAATTCTTTTTTCATCGAAGTTGTAAACAGGAAGTTGAAACGAGCGGCAACGAGATTCGCTAATTGCTCTCGTGACTCGGATGCCAGTTAAAATATGATGTTTGGTGGAAGTTTTAGGAAACTTCCTGATTAGGTTTTTGTTGGTTGGCGATGCTGCATTTATACAAAATATTCTTCATGCTTCCTTTATTTCTCATGAAATCGATGGTGCCTTTTCTTTTGCGTTACATGTTTCAAAACTTTTTGCACAAACCATCGTTGACAAACTAATTTTTTGAACCTCGCTTTATCCGATTCAATGCCGTGTTAGCCGTGGCTTAAAGATTACGCAAAGTACTTTTTGGAAAATTCTGAAAAGAGTGGAAAGGGCTTGGACTTTTATTTTGATTGAAAAGCTGCTTGATCTCAACAACAAAATGTTCCATCCACAGGACCGTTAATGAGGTGTTGAGTGAAAGTCATCAAACTATTCAAATCATTTAAAAGCACATCAACCGCTAGTTGGCGCTGCAAGTGGCTGAGACGAAAAGATGGAGCTTTGTGATGCAACCGCTTCACGGGATGTGTGTGTGCGTGTGTGTGTGTGTGTGTGTGTGTGTGTGTGTGTGTGTGTGTGTATGTGTGTGTGTGTTTGTGTGTGTGTGTGTGTGTGTGTGTGTGTGTGTGTGTGTGTGTGTGTGTGTGTGTGTGTGTGTGTGTGTGTGTGTGTGTGTGTGTGTGTGTGTGTGTGTGTGTTTGTATGTGTATGTTTGTGTGTTTGTACGCACGTGTAAGTGTGCTATTTGCGATAATCGCAGATCATCTGTTCTTGTTTGTGTTCGTTAATGTGACATTATTGACTCTCTACAGCATATTCTCCGCGGGAATTTTGGCAGCTTTAATTTTATGTAAAAGAGGCTATTTGTTGTGAAATGTGTTTTGTGTTTCAAGCAGTATTCTGAAAAAAAAAGCAAAAAATCAAGTACAGTATTTTTGTATACTCGGCGGAGATGACTTCATTTGTATTTATCTCTATGCACTCACGCTCTTCATGCAGATATCTAAGTCCTCATCAAATTCCAAATAAATAGAATCAATAGAGTGTTACGAATAACATTAAATTGTTGTTACATCGAACTAAAAAGCTCACTAAAGTGCGTGAGATGCGCCTGAAGAGCTTGCGAGGTGGCCATGGCAGATGTGCACAAGAGACGCCACGAAGCCACGGAAAAGAAAAGATGGTGGATTGAATTCAACGGGTTGGTGACATACTAAAGGATGATGTGAGTGGTGGTCAATGTTGAAGAAATGAAAGGACTTGTAAACAATTGAGGTGACCTTCCTGATGTGACAATGCTCATAACAACTCAAAAGATGAGCCTTTAGAGAGAAGTGGTACCCTACTTTGATCAATGTAAAGAGCTTGAAGTGGCTGAAAAAGCCAAAGATGGCAGTTGCAAGGGACGCCGAGGAGATGCGACATGAGTAGCATGCAGAACCACCGACATCCTTTTGAAGTTTCAATGATTGGACCTTCTTGCGATCCTAAAAATAGTGGTTTTCATTTTCAATGCCGAAATGTAGAGATTGTTCATCTGAAGTATTTTGTTTAAAATATTTTCATTAGAAGAACAATTATTCTTTATGTCTCAATGATCTGAGTGCTGCGTAGAGGGATGATTTATATTAGCAGTCACAACGATCGGAGTGATCAATCATAGCCTCTATCAAACAAAAGAGTTTACTTTTATAAAAATTGCAAATAAAGGAAACTGAAGAAACTTATGACACAATTTTTGTTCATTTGAGGAGCCTCGAAAAGTCCGTGACAACGAGGTCTGTATACTCTAAAAGCGCCTTTGTGTGTACATGTGCAAACAACAATTCAACAAAAGCATAAAAAGAAAGAAAGCGACTACAAAACTGATTCCAAATCATCAGTTGTGATGAAGACTTTCTACAGAATTGGACAAGAAGCTGGTTGGAAGCGTTCTGGTGTGCACAGGAGACCATCAGTGACGGCAGAATCGGTGTCGTTTCGCACCAGCAGGTGAGATGAATTCAAAAGCAGTGAATTGCATGAGTCGTTTGTTGTATAGTTGGGCGATCAAAGGTTGATTATGAATTGAAATAAGAGTAGAAAAGAATGTTCCTAAATTTTTAGAGCATGAACAATGAAATGGAAGTTTGTTTTTACAAAGGTTTTTTGATAAAAAGTAGTGGTGGTTTGGTGGTGAGATAGACGAACAAAACCTTTAAAGTTAGGAATAAGTCAGTCGGCCTCTGTGATCAGTTTCACAAAAGAAAATGGAATGGAATTTCAAATGGTAGAGCGTGGTTTATTTATGGAATAGCAAGTCAATAAGGCAAGGAACTTATAAATGCAATAATGACAGCACTGGGGTATGGAGCTTTATTGGATATAGCGATTTATGGTTCGAGAGAGGTATTGAGGACAACGAGTTTCGTAGCGAAATTCATCGTCACGTACCCTTTGACTCAATCTCCAGAAATAACCACAACTGTACGATTAATTTGTACGAGCAAATGTACACTCGTTGTACCCATGCATCTTTTGCGAATGTTGTCTCAGCTAATTGCTTTGGAAAGCCACTGCTTTGAAACGAATACTTGATTGAAGAGGACATTACTAAAATCACTCTTCACTATTCAATGAGGTAACTTATTCAATAAATATTTATTTAAAAAATTATCTTTTCATGGCACGTAAACAAGAGTGTGAGGGCTATTCAAAGCGATTTCACGTCCTCACCAGAATTTTACAACTAACAAAAAGCCACAAATCATATTATTCACATGAATATTAATATGAAAATAACTTTTGTTAACATATAAAGAGAATTGGTTACGTGCGTTGAATTGAAGAAATTATACGAGCTACTTGTGTATGTACAACTTTTAGCAGAAAAGCACAAAAAATTGAAGTTCTACGTGTGATTAATGCTTCCAGCATTCACCTGAAACTGATCTCAAGCAACGCCTTGCGAACACTCATCAATTAAAATAGAATTTATCACACAATATCATTCACTAAATTATTGTCGGAAGAGTAAAAGCCGCACACCATTTGTTCATATTTAAAAGCTTTTTGGTTTCTTTCACTTTTTTTGAGTCTGCAATTTGATTTATGGGCACACAAAACAAAACTAGTTTACTTTTATTAACATTCCATGTCTGAAATCCATTTCACAACTTTGTTATTAACTTGTGACCTTCACGTAAATATAATTATGAAGTTTTACTTTTTTATTTTTTAAACAAAATGGCGTTTTGGGGATATTTAGGTTGGTAATGTTGGTGGTCGGACATGCACAACGGACTGCAGCGAATGGAAGCGTGGAGGAAGGAACGGAAAGGAGTGGAAATTGATGATTGACAGTAAAATATATTTCATAAAATATTTATTTTAAATTTAAAAAAACTTTCAAAGAATTTTCAGTCAGTATTACAAAATTGAATACACGCAATCTGTGCCCTCAACCCGAGTAGTGGTTATGGGAGGTTGATGGAGGGGCGGTAAAGTGTGGAGAGTGGTATTTGCTTGGCTGCTTGGAAAGCAGAGAGGCTGCCGAGAAGTGGTTGGAAATGGTTGCAGGATATGATGAAAAGGATGTTGATGATGAAGACGAAGAAGAATAAAAAGGAGAAGAAAATGAAGAAGAAAAAGAGGAGGAAGATGAAAATAAAGATGAGGATGAAGATGAAGAAGATGAAGAAGAAAAAAAAGATGATGATAATGATGAAGACGTTGAAGGTTGGGAAGACGGGTGTGTCATCTTTTTAATGCTATTATTGTTGTTGTCGTTTTTGTTGGAGTTGTTATAGTAATTGTAATTGTTGTAGTAGTTATTTTTCGAATAAAAATGATTGATTTTAGAATTTTGTAAAAAGGCAGCATCGTTGAAGGGGCTTTTTGATTTAAAGGGAGAGATTAATTTCCGATGCTGCGGTGATTGTGGTGGTGCTTGGTGGTGGTGGTGTTGTTGTTGTTGTTGTTGTTGACTAGGAGGATAATAAAAATTGGAAGTTGATGACAGAGAGGTAAAGGCGTCATAATTGGATTGGAGGTGTGACTTAGTGGATGGCTGGAGATGTTGTGATTGAGATGTTAACTCGAACGGCGCAAGCGGCTGTGACAGGAGAGTGGGCAAAGAAATTGGATTTTTGAAAATATCTTGTCGCTTCGAGGGCAGGGTGGGAAGATTAGGGGAATACATTTTTTTGCTAGAGTCTTCTCTCACTCTGCCTTTGTTTGTTTGCGATGAGTAAGTGAATGTGTTGTTGTTGCTGTTGATTGCATTTAAAGTGTTCAAATTTTTCATTCTATCGTTGCCAAAGCTGCCTTGATATTGATTGGGGCAGTATCTGGAATAATCGCTATTGCAAGAGATTGAGGCTTTGGTGGAAGATTTGTGTGATGACGTGTTGAAGTTTGACTGATTGAGTAGGGTGGAGTGTTGGTTGTAGGGAGAAGAGGTTTTTTGTTGTGGAGATTCTTTATGGCCACTAAAGAGACTGGCTTCGTTTAAGAAGTCGAAAAAAGGCCTTGAGGTCACGTCGGAGCCACTGTCTTTGAGGGGGCCAAAGAAGTGGCTGGACGAAGAAGGTGGCAGCATGTAGGGCGCCCAAGAAGTGCTTGAAAGACCGTCAACTTTGGGTGAGGTTTGTGAGGTTGCCTTCTTGGCTGACATGTCGACCGGCTTTGTTTCTTCGACTCTGCTGGGGGGTTGTTGGTTGGAGAAGATTGGGTTCAAATATGAGAAAGGCAGGCCAGCCGGAGGCACACTTACTCCGCCTGAAGTCAAAGACTTGGCCATTTGGCTTTGGGCCTCAATGAGGTTTTTGTGGAAGATGAGGGGGTCGGACATAATGGCGATCCTGTAGAAGGGGTCCATGAAGAGATCAAAGGGCAGTGGAGGGTTACCAAAGATGGACTGGAAGGACTTGTAGAAGGCCTCAGCCTCGGAGGCTGCCTCGGACCTGCTTTTCTTGCTTGGAGGCTCGCTTGACGCCTGCTGGTGCTTACGACTGCTACCATTGTTGCTGGGAGTTTGAGGTTTTGTTCCTTGGTTTGGAAGACCCTTTCTCCCCTCTTTCGTTTTTTCTTTAACTCTTTCTTCTTTTTCCTTAGAAACTATTGAATTTTGACTTTTTTTCCAGCCTTCAGTCTCCATCCTAGCTTCAGCACTCTTGCTTGCCGACCCTTCGTTGAGCCTATTTTTATGATCGATAATTCTTTTATTCGCTACTTTACTATCATAGTATGAATCAAATATTTTAGATCTAGCATCAGCCCTTGATTCTTCCAAAGCTTTATCGCTTTTCATTGCTTCTGCCTCACCATCATAGCGACCATTTGCTTTATTGAGGCTTCCTGAAAGACACTTGCTTTGCAAGTAGTGGTGGCTAGAGGGTGTTGTGGCGATGCAAGTCTTCTGCACGTTGTTGATGATGGTGGTGGTGCAGATGGTGGTGGTGCAGATGGTGGTGCTGCTGAAAGTGGTGGTTGTTATGACACTGGTTGAAAGGGTGTGGAAGGCGGTGGGAGAAGAGGAGTGGCGGGTGTGGTCGATCCACTTGGGCTCTAACTGATTGTTCGAAGCGTTGTTCCTTGAGTGCTTAAAATCAACGTCGCTTATGGTTGTGGCACTGTTTGAAATGATGGTGCTGGTCGAGCTAGTGGTGGTGGTGACGATAGTGGTGTCAATAGTGTTGGTGGCGGTGATGGTGGTGTTAATGGTGTTGGTGGCGGTGATGGTGGTGTTAATGGTGTTGGTGGCGGTGATGGTGGTGTCAATGGTGTTGGTGGTGATGGTGGTGTTAATGGTGTTGGTGGCGGTGATGGTGGTGCTGGTAATGGACGTGGTGGGGATGTCGTCGATGATTTTATTGCTTGTGGTGAGGCCGTTGGTGATTTTTTTAGTGGTGTTAACTGTGTCATTAATAGTGTTGTTATTGTTAGTAGCGGTGCCATTTTTGGTGGTGGTGGCTTTGTTGGTGGTTGTGTCACTGTTGGTGGTAGTGGTGTCGTTGTTGGTGGTGTCGTTGTTGGTGGTGGTGGTGGTGGTGTCATTGTTGGTGGTAGTGGTGTCGTTGTTGGTGGTAGTGGTGTCGTTGTTGGTGGTGGTGGTGTCATTGTTGGTGGTAGTGGTGTCGTTGTTGGTGGTAGTGGTGTCGTTGTTGGTGGTGGTGGTGTCATTGTTGGTGGTAGTGGTGTCGTTGTTGGTGGTAGTGGTGTCGTTGTTGGTGGTAGTGGTGTCGTTTTTGGTGGTGGTGGTGTCACCGTTGGTGGTAGTGGTGTCGTTGTTGGTGGTGTTTATGAAGATGTTGATGGTTTTTTTGGAAGTCCTGTTGTTTTCATTGGCATGCAGTGGCCGTTCACTGTCTCGTGTGTGCATCCAAAGAGAAGCTTCCAATTTTGTTTGATCGTAATCGTGGCTTGCTGAACCTTCGAAACCTCCTTTGGTGGCAGCCTTTGCAAACGTTCCATCTGATTCTTCTACCATGTTCTTCATCTCAATTTTTGAATTGGAACGTTTGACAGAGCTTTGATTGTTCAGGCCGTCATTGCATGTGTCAGTGTTGTTTTCATTACTTTTGTTGTTGTCGTTGTATTTATGTATAAACATACAAGTTGCTGCAGAAATGGTCGAAGATGGGGCTGAATAGGACGAAATGCTAGCGGCTGTCGAAACTGCTGAAGAAGTCAGCTGCATGGCTGTAGTGTCCCCTTTTTTGCCCATCAACGCGGGCCCTTCATTGCTCTCTGCATTTTCTACTTTCAAATTACTGTAGTTTTGCAGACATTTCATAGAGACGGATGAGTCAATGTTTCGGTCAGTTATTGCGCTTGTAAGGTTGTTGTTGTTATCAAACACCAGAGGCGCTCCGGTGCAAGCTCCCAGCACGCCATCTCTACTGGAAGAAGCTGTGCGCTGTGCATCTGGAGAGTGAGAAGGACATTGGTGACAGACGTGGCTGTTGGAGGCCGAGAAGGCATTGGTCTTGTTGGCATTTTCCTGCTGGACTTTCTGCTTATTTTGCAGTTTGCTCGGAGAGTTTGAAAAGCGTTTATCGATATTTATATTTAAATCACAGCTTTCTACATTTAGAAGTGGCGTTTGAAAATGTTGTGTGAGGTGTTCTTTGGAGTTGCGAGCCTTGTTGCCTCGGTCTTCGGGGCTTTTACAGGAAGTTTTGTGGTGCTCTGCGAAGCATAAGGAAGACTCAGGCCGACCTCTCCTGTGCTTGGAGTGGGCGTGACTCTGGTGGTAGCGAAGTCCAGCCAAGTGTCGAAACTTTTTGAGGCAATGGGACGAAGGACAGTCGAAAAAGCCCGTCTTGTTTTGTACGGGTTCTTTCTCAAATGAATAACTTTTCAACGCTTTGTGGCTGGTTAAGCTGTGTCTTCCGGAGGAGTTGGTGGCGTGCTGTTGTTGCGACAGAACCGCAGCGGCATCTTTGCGGCATTTGCGAAATTTTCGAACTTCACTTGAAATGGCCGTAGAACTCTCTTCACTTTTAGACTTTTGGGTATAGCTTCCACTGCTGCTGCTGCTGCTGCTGCTGCAAGAAGTCCAGCTGTAGTAGTGGTGGTAGTTGTGGATGCCAGTGGGTGCCAAGTCGTCCTCGATGAACCTGAAGGAGGCAACGTGGTGAGTTGAACGTTGCAGTGGTGGATGCAATGGTGGCTGCAATGGTGGTTGCAAGGGTGGCTGCAATGGTGGTTGCAATGGTGGCTGGAGTGGTGGCTGCAATGGTGGCTGCAGTGGTGGCCGAAACGGTGGCTGCAATGGTGGCTGAAATGGTGGCTGCAATAGTGGCTGCAGTAGTGGCTGCACTACTGGCTGCAATAGTGGCTGCAGTAGTGGCTGCACTAGTGGCTGCAGTGGTGGTTGCAATGGTGGCTGCAGTGGTGGCTGAAATGGTGGCTGCATTGGTGGTTGCAGTAGTGGTTGCAGTGGTGGTTGAAATGGTGGCTGCATTGGTGGTTGCAGTAGTGGTTGCAGTGGTGGCTGCAATGGTGGCTGCAGTGGTGGTTGAAATGGTGGCTGAAATAGTGGCTGCATTGGTGGCTGCAGTGGTGGTTGAAATGGTGGCTGCATTGGTAGCTGCAGTGGTGGCTGCAGTGGTGGTTGAAATAGTGGCTGCATTGGTAGCTGCAGTGGTGGTTGAAATGGTGGCTGCATTGGTAGCTGCAGTGGTGGCTGCAGTGGTGGTTGAAATGGTGGCTGCATTGGTAGCTGCAGTGGTGGCTGAAGTGGTGGTTGGAATGGTGGCTGCAGTGGTGGCTGAAGTGGTGGTTGGAATGGTGGCTGCATAGGTGGTTGCAGTGGTGGTTGCAGTGGTGGCTGAAGTGGTGGTTGGAGTGGTGGTTGGAAAGCCATCTAGACGGATGTTTTTTCTAGTTCAAAAGCATAAAAATGCAAAAAAGAAAATTCCGCTGATAATGAAAATTTATATTGCGCATGATCAAAAGCTTCTTTGCACGCTCGACCTCAGCAAACAAAAACAGATCATGCCTCAACAATCGTTCATGAAAGTTTCAAAATTTGTGGAATTTTTGTTTGAAAAACCATAAATACGTTAAAATTTTGTCCGTGCAAAAGTATAAAGTTTGTTTCAAAAGATTTTCATTGAAAAAATATTTTCGTTACTGTAGAGGTCATTCTGGTTGTGTCGTGATACTCAAGTGATATGAAAGTGCAAATGTTCCAGGTGGCTGCAAGCGCTGGAAAGTTTTTGAAAAAGTGTTGCATAAAAATGATAAGGTGCCACATGGTTGTGTGCCCAATGGGTCTTCCTCTGCCCCGTCCTTCTCTGCCCCGTCCTTCTCTGCCCCGTCCTTCTCTGCCCCGTTCTCTTCTGCCCCGTCCTTCTCTGCCCCGTCTTTCTCTGCCCCGTCCTTCTCTGCCCCGTCCTTTTCTGCTCCGTCCTTCTCTACCCCGTCCTTTTCTGACCCGTCCTTCTCTGCCCCGTTCTTCTCTGCCTCGTCCTTCTCTGCCCCGTCCTTTTCTGACCCGTCCTTCGCTGCCTCGTCCTTCTTTGCTCCTATCTGTAGCACTCCCTGTCGCTCTTTTGGCAACCTTACATAATTAAAGTTCCGCCTTCGCCGTTTTTGAAAGCTATTGGAAAATAAAAAGAGGTTTATGGAATGGATTGGTGATGGAGCCTCTGTGAGGAGGCATTGGCGATGGAGCCTCTGTGAGGAGGCATTGGCGATGGAGCCTCTGTGAGGAGGCATTGGTGATGGAGTTTCTGTGAGGGGCATTGGTGATGGAGCCTCTGTGAGGAGGCATTGGAAAAACCCAGAAGGTTTAGAGGCTTTGGTGCTTTACTTTGTTGGTTTTGTAATCAAGTCTCATAGAGTGATAAAAAGAACTTGAGTTTGAAAAAACATTTTTCTCTTTTGGTTTTGAAGTGTGAGTGAATGGTTTGTGGCTTGACTGAAACGATGAACTTTGAGTTCATGGCGTCCATAGCATGCACAAATAGCATGCACAAATAGCATGCACAAATAGCATGCACAAATAGCATGCACAAATAGCATGCACAAATAGCATGCACAAATAGCATGCACAAATAGCATGAACAAATAGCACGCACAACTGGCATGCACAAATAGCATGCACAAATAGCATGCACAAATAGCATGCACAAATATCATGCACAAATAGCATGCACAAATAGCATGCACAAATAGCATGCACAAATAGCATGCACAAATAGCATGCACAAATAGCATGCACAAATAGCATGCACAAATAGCATGCACAAATAGCATGCACAAATAGCATGCACAAATAGTATGCACAAATAGCATGCACAAATAGCATGCACAAATAGCATGCACAAATAGCATGCACAAATAGCATGCACAAATAGCATGCACAAATAGCATGCACAAATAGCATGCACAAATAGCATGCACAAATAGCATGCACAAATAGCATGCACAAATAGCATGCACAAATAGCATGCACAAATAGCATGCACAAATAGCATGCACAACTAGCATGCACAAATAGCATGCTCCATAGCGTACTCCTAACAAGAAGCAAGTGGTCTTTGTAGTATTATCAGTGCTTATGCCTGCATCACAAGGCGAGACTGAATAAAACTGATCGTTCGTAGCAATAGCCTCATTCAGGCCCGAGCGAGAGAAAGGCAGTAAAAGAGTAAGCTAGCGTGCGTGAGATGGCTGATTGATGGCAATGATAATGAAAGGGTCACTGTTGTTATCTTAATTGATTTATTTGCCAAACTACAAAATGATGCACGATCGGAACAGCTCATGCAAGGATTGAGTAGTTCCAAGAAATACTTTGAAAATTGAATGTCACAAAAGCCATCTTTTCAAAAATTCTTTGTTGAAAGTTTTTTTAAAAGTAGTTAATTTCACTTAAGCAAAGCAATTTGGCGTGCGAACTTGTTGAAAAGCTGGAAAGGTTCGAAGAATGGAAGGTGCCTATTTCAAAATAATATTTTTAAATGCTCCCAAAACTTCCATGCTGCTACTCACGTGGCTTCTGAGGCGTCAGAAATTAACAAAAAACCTGTTTTGGAACAAGATGGTTTGGAAGGGAGTTAGAAAAGGTAGCTTGAAGGCTATTTGGAGAAGAATGTCTTGCAGGCCTCAATGAAGCAGCAGAGTTCGTTCGAAAAAGAAACAAGACGGCAAGTCTCCAACACAAGCGGAGAAGTTCAACAAGAAGCTGTTTAAGATACTTTTACATTTTCCAGCGAAATAATTGCTTTCCGATTTTATTGTTTGTGAAAACATGGCCTGTTTGCTTTCTAGTCATTGAGCAATAAAGCACCACGTTTGATTGCATTGGCAGACGAGAATCAAGACGCA
Source organism: Branchellion lobata (assembly GCA_947562095.1). Taxonomy (NCBI): domain Eukaryota; kingdom Metazoa; phylum Annelida; class Clitellata; order Hirudinida; family Piscicolidae; genus Branchellion; species Branchellion lobata. Next base: position 11,765,667 of record OX387250.1, on the reverse strand, counting down.
CGTCTTCGTGGCTGAGAAGTGGCAGGCGGAGCTTCGTGCAACCACGCCTCATGCGGTTCTTTCGAGGGAGCAACAGTTGGCATCGATGCGAGAGTGTTCAATGCCTCAGCGGGTCATGGAGCGTTTTGAGAGCGTAAATTGCTGGATGGAGCAGTGCATGGAACGGAGTGCCGTTGTTGGCATGTCTCTCGTCTCTGCTGAGTGCCGAAGGTTTGTGCATTTAATTGAATAAAATAATTAATGAAGCCGCAATAGAACCAGAGTCTATCTCCATCATCAGTGACCATCTAGCTTAAGATG
>OX387250.1:11752867-11760367 GCA_947562095.1 Branchellion lobata | reverse complement strand
GAGGAGGAGGAGGAGGAGGAGGAGTAGGAGGAGAAGGAGGAGGAGGAGGAGAAAAAGGAGGAAGAGGAGGAGGAGGAGGAGGAGGAGGAGGAGGAGGAGGAGGAGGAGGAGGAGAAGGAGGAGGAGGAGGAGGAGGAGGAGGAGGAAGAGGAGGAGGAGGAGGAGGAGGAGGAGGAGGAGGAGGAGGAGGAGGAGGAGGAGGAGGAGGAGGAGGAGGAGGAGGAGGAGGAGGAGGAGGAGGAGGAGGAGGAGGAGGAGGAGGAGGAGGAGGAGGAGGAGGAGGAGGAGGAGGAGGAGGAGGAGGAGGAGGAGGAGGAGGAGGAGGAGGAGGAGGAGGAGGAGGAGGAGGAGGAGGAGGAGGAGGAGGAGGAGGAGGAGGAGGAGGAGGAGGAGGAGGAGGAGGAGGAGGAGGAGGAGGAGGAGGAGGAGGAGGAGGAGGAGGAGGAGGAGGAGGAGGAGGAGGAGGAGGAGGAGGAGGAAGAGGAGGAGGAGGAAGAGGAGGAGGAGGAAGAAGAGGAGGAGGAGGAGGAAGAAAAGGAGAATGAAGAAGAGAAAAAGAAGGAAGAAGAGGAAGAGGAGAAAAAAGAGAAGAAAAAGAAGGATGAGAAGGATGAAAAGGATGAAGAGGAAGCAATAGTGTAACACCATCTTCACAGCATCCGTGAGACTCACAACATGCCTCGACAGGTAGTGTTGTTTTTATACACCAAAAGCGTAACTAATGACAAAACACATGTTTGCCCATGATTGCCTGCAAAGTTGTTCGAAATGAGGCATTCAAAAGCGTCAACACCAAAGGCTGTCCTGTGTCAAAGTTAAGTGACGAGATTTTAAATCGATCAGACCCTCAAGCAAGCAGCCATCGGGAATGCACGCCTCAACTTGTGTCTGGTGAACAAGGGAAAAGCATCCATGAAAAGGCTTCCATTTTATCCACTCCTCCAGCCCTACCAACCTTCCAACCTTTTACAGTCATTTTTCTTCCAGTCCAGTGAGCAATACAGCACCACACTAGGAGGACACGTAGAAGCGACACTTTCAGCGGATAATCGATGCTGAATATTCAATTACACGTCACCATACGCCTCCGACACAAGTCCACTTTAAAAAAAGCCTCAAAACCGCCAAAAAGGATCATGAGGACAGCTATGAAGGAATTTGCCTTGAAGTCGTTTCTGTATTTCTCCCTTTTTTTAGATATTTCTCAATATCGCTATATATCTTCCTATTCCTCCCTCTTTCTATATTTCTTTTTATCTTTCCCTAGTTCTCTATTTCTATTTTTTCTTCCTTTTTTCACCTCTCTTTCTGTTTTTACTTACCATTTTCTGATTAAGTTTCTAATTGAAAGCCCCCATTCAAAGAGTCTGGAGTATTTACTGGAGTGAATGGGATGATCAAATGTACCTTCTCAATTTTTTTTATGTTTATGAAGTGGTCTCAACGTCCATGCATTGGTTAGCATATAATGCTTTGAAACGCAAGCCTTCCTGCGCTTGCACGCTTTCTGCCTCCATCCTCAAAACAAAATGAATTAGAAAGAGCTATTTTTCTTTGCAAATAATTTACAGAAGAGACTGAAAACGTGTGTTAAGAGGCTTTAATTGAATTTCACAACATTTCAACAGATTTATCGAGCAGAGAAAAATGATTTTTGAAAGAACAAAAGTTGGCAAAAAAGTCACACTTTCATAGAGATGTTGAAAATGCTGCTGAAGGAGTTTCAACGTTGATCACGAACGCTTGTATTTTATATTTAAGTTTATTTTCTACAGTTGGAGCATGCGATTACAGAAGTAACATTCACCATGTTCTGTGCCATTTGCAGCATTTGTCTGGATTCGCTTCAAGGAAGACTATGAGAATTTTTTGCAACGGCGCTGAAAAGACCATTTTGTGGAAGCTTTAAATACAGTGACAGAAATAAAGGCGAAGAAGGACGTCCACGTGAAGTATTAAAGTTATTTGCCAAAATTACAGTGTAGCAAAAACAACTTATCCGCTTATGCTTGCAATTATTTTTTGAGTTTGTTATTTTTCTCTTAAAAACTCTCGAGTTATTTTTATACGCTTTTATGAAACTTTGAACACATTTAACAGGTCTTTCTCATTTTCAAAACTAAGCCTTTTCTAACAAAAGTGCTCAAAAAGAAAATTAAAAAGGTCTCGGAAACAATCGATGCAAAAATGTTTTCAAAAAAGTGTAATTGCCTTTGTGATTCTAACGTTGACTTGGAAATAAGACAAAGCATGAACAAAATTGGGAGGGAATGTGGAAGAGATTGGGTGGAAAGCACAAAGCTGAAAAGGGAAATGGAAAGTTGAAGAAATACACGAGCATGCAGTTTGTTCTGGCATGGAGTTGAAGGAATACACGATATGCAGTTTGTTCTGGCATGGAGAGTTGAAGGAGTACACGATATGCAGTTTGTTCTGGCATGGAGAGTTGAAGGAATACACGAGTATGCAGTTTGTTCTGGCATGGAGAGTTGAAGGAATACACGATATGCAGTTTGTTCTGGCATGGAGAGTTGAAGGAATACACGATATGCAGTTTGTTCTGGCATGGAGAGTTGAAGGAATACACGATATGCAGTTTGTTCTGGCATGGAGAGTTGAAGGAATACACGATATGCAGTTTGTTCTGGCATGGAGAGTTGAAGGAATACACGATATGCAGTTTGTTCTGGCATGGAGAGTTGAAGGAATACACGATATGCAGTTTGTTCTGGCATGGAGAGTTGAAGAAATACACGATATGCAGTTTGTTCTAGCATGGAGAGTTGAAGAAATACACGAGCATGCAGTTTGTTCTAGCATGGAGAGTTGAAGGAATACACGATATGCAGTTTGTTCTGGCATGGAGAGTTGAAGGAATACACGATATGCAGTTTGTTCTGGCATGGAGAGTTGAAGGAATACACGATATGCAGTTTGTTCTGGCATGGAGAGTTGAAGGAGTACACGATATGCAGTTTGTTCTGGCATGGAGAGTTGAAGGAATACACGATATGCAGTTTGTTCTGGCATGGAGAGTTGAAGGAGTACACGATATGCAGTTTGTTCTGGCATGGAGAGTTGAAGGAATACACGAGTATGCAGTTTGTTCTAGCATGGAGAGTTGAAGGAATACACGATATGCAGTTTGTTCTGGCATGGAGAGTTGAAGGAATACACGAGTATGCAGTTTGTTCTGGCATGGAGAGTTGAAGGAATACACGATATGCAGTTTGTTCTGGCACGGAGAGTTGAAGGAATACACGATATGCAGTTTGTTCTGGCATGGAGAGTTGAAGGAGTACACGATATGCAGTTTGTTCTGGCATGGAGAGTTGAAGGAGTACACGATATGCAGTTTGTTCTGGCATGGGAAGGATCACCTACACTTTATTCAGCAAGATGACGTATTTTCATTCAGAAATGCAAGTCCTTCCCTCTGCATGGGTTCTCGACAGCCTTACAAGATGGAGAATTTCTTGAATTAGCTGAAAGATCAGAAGAGCTTGTCACACTTCTTTATTATTTGTCCCAAACGGCTTTTTTAATGGCAGCTTATTCCGATGCAAATTGCAAACTAAATTATGAAAGGATTGTCCGATTCTTCACGCAACCTTTCCTCGTTATTTGCTTCTTGAGTAACTTATGTCAATGCTAGTGACTGTCTGGAAGGGAAGTGGATGAATGCGTGTATGAAGATGTTTGTCTGTGTACCTGTGTGGATGACACAAAGTTTGCTTGCGTGGGGCTTGCACCCATGCATCTGTGCAAAGTTACATCTAGTCTACAGAAGAAATAAAATTCTTTTGACTGATGTCTTACAAGTTGAAAGATTTTATTCGACTCTCAGACAGATAATAGTTTGTGAGAAACACGGGAGGACGAGAGAATGCATTGTGAGTGCAAGAACCACTTGTGCAACATTTCGACTGGACAAAAGGGGGAAGACAGGCAGGAAAAGACAATTTCTTCCAACAAACATCTTAGAAAACTTGTGAAAAAAGAAAAAGTGGGAAAAAGTTATAGAACAATTGAAAAGGCTGAGGAGGAGGCGTTGTGAGCAAGAGGCAAGATGGAAAATGCCCACGAAATATTAATTTAATTAAGCGGCCAAGCAATCATCGGAAGTTGTAGCGGTTGCGCATGACTGGTGTGTCGGTATTGCATATGATTAGGAAGTGAATGAATGCAGGGATGATGGAGTGGATGAATGGTTGAATGGAGAAATGCATAGGTAAATGAGTGAATAAATGAATTAATAAAATGCATGGATGAATTAGTGGATGAAAGAATAGATAAATGAGTAGATGAAAAAGATAATGAATTGGTTCATGAAGGATGAATAACTAAATGGATGAGTGGAGGAAGAGGTGGATTGATGGATGGATGGAAGGTGATTGAACGGAATAAGATAATGGATGGAGGAATACAAAACAGAAAATTTATTTTCAAGACTTAAAGTCACTAACTAATGGTGACCTTTTTTCGTTCAAGCTAGAAAGCCAGTTGCTCTCAGAAAAATTCATATGCAAAAATCAAGAATTGGAGGAAGAAACTTGAACAAGATCTAGGGTCGACGTATGATAAAATTTTGTTGGATTATAGTTGCTTTGAAGAATGAAGTTTAAAAAGAAGGATTTCGGGATTATTGTGAGGTATGTATGCTGTCGAACAGAATGCCAAAACCACAATAACTTCTTTTTCATTTTCACAACCACTGTTTTTGTGGCTTTACTCCTTATTGTCGCTGCGTTGGCTTCTTGTTGTTGCGTTGTCTGCTTCTTGTTACGTTGTCTGTTTATTGTTACGTTGTCTGTTTATTGTTGCGTTGACTTCTTGTTGTTGCGTTGTCTGCTTCTTGTTACGTTGTCTGTTTATTGTTACGTTGTCTGTTTATTGTTGCGTTGTCTGTTTGTTGTTGCGTTGTCTGTTTGTTGTTGTGTTGTCTGTTTGTTGTTGCGTTGTCTGTTCGTTGTTGCGCTGTCTGTTTTTTGTTGCGTTGTCTGTTTTTTGTTGCGTTGTCTGTTTGTTGTTGGGTTGTCTGTTTTTTGTTGAGTTTTCTGTTTTTTGTTGCGTTGTCTGTTTGTTGTTGTGTTGTCTGTTTGTTGTTGCGCTGTCTGTTTTTTGTTGCGTTGTCTGTTTTTTGTTATTTTTTTTGTTTGCTTTTTTTCTTTTCTGTACGTGTTTTTATGGTTAGTTATTTTTATGTCTTTGTTATATATATATACATGTGTGTGTTTTTTATACATACATATTTTTATAATTTAGTTGTATTGTCTTTTTAAACCCGTTCTTGAAGAAAATCCGACAAATTATTAGTCTGATTTTTTTTGTGGGTGTTGTGCTGGAGACACAAGAAAAAGGAAGTTTGAAAAAGTAATAAAGATCAAGCGCTGGAAGGTTGAGGGAGTGATGTGGAGAGTTGAAATCAATGCAACGTTGTGACATTTGTGCTAATGGAAACATCTCTGTCAAATCGGTTCAAATATCATTTTGAGGGGGTACTAGAAAGAAGGTCGAATATAAGGTTGAAAACAGAAGCAATTATGAAGAAGATGCATTCACTTTTTGTGTAAAAGGATAATTGTCAAGATGAGGTCATGGGATTATTGATCTCATCTCGCTTTGAAGTCCTTTGAAGATTCCTTTTATCAGCCTTTACAGATTTCCCTTAATTAGCGTTTAATTAAATTGTTGCATCTGACTAGCAAGCTGCCATGCAGATTTAATCAGTTGTCAATAAACTTGATGCATCGGTGTATGCATGTGTGGATGGATGTGTTTGTAGGTGGTTGGACGTGTGGATGGATGTGTTTGTAGGTGGTGGTATGTGTGGATGGATATGTTTTTAGGTGGTTGTATGTGTGGATGGATGTGTTTGTAGGGGGTTTTATGTGTGGATGGATGTGTTTGTAGAGGGTTGTATGTGTGGATGGATGTGTTTGTAGGTGGTTGTATGTGTGGATGGATGTGTTTGTAGGTGGTTGTATGTGTGGATGGATGCGTTTGTAGGTGGTTGTACGTGTGGATGGATGCGTTTGTAGGTGGTTGTATATGTGGATGGATGTGTTTGTAGATGGTTGTATGTGTGGATAGATGGGTTTGTAGGTGGTTGTATGTGTGGATAGATGCGTTTGTAGGGGGTTTTATGTGTGGATGGATGAGTTTGTAGAGGGTTGTATGTGTGGATGAATGTGTTTGTAGAGGGTTGTATGTGTGGATAGATTTGTTTGTAGGTGGTTGTATGTGTGGATGGATGTGTTCGTAGAGGGTTGTATGTGTGGATAGATGTGTTGGTAGGTGGTTGTATGTGTGGATAGATGTGTTTGTAGGTGGTTGTATGTGTGGATAGATGTATCGGATGAAAAAGGGCTAAAATGTTTTATGCCATACTTTACACAACTTTGTGTGTTGTTCCTTTTCAATCAAGGATTTCTAGTTGTTATTAGTGGCTCTATTGCTCTTCATTGTTATTAACGTTGAGCTAGCACCTGTCCACTGAGAAAATCAGTGTGAGTATCGCTGAAACAATACTCAAACAAAATGAAAAGTACAATTTTTGAGTAAAAAGCACTTTGTTGAGGTTCTCTTCCTCTTGAGGAGCTTCGAAGCACTAGAGGGTGTTGAAGCTCTCTTCCTTCTGAGGAGCTTCGAAGCACAAGAGGGTGTTGAAGCTCTCTTCCTCCTGAGGAGCTTCGAAGCACTAGAGGGTGTTGAAGCTCTCTTCCTTCTGAGGAGCTTCGAAGCACTAGAGGGTGTTGAAGCTCTCTTCCTTCTGAGGAGCTTCGAAGCACTAGAGGGTGTTGAAGCTCTCTTCCTCCTGAGGAGCTTCGAAGCACAAGAGGGTGTTGAAGCTCTCTTCCTCTTGAGGAGCTTCGAAGCACTAGAGGGTGTTGAAGCTCTCTTCCTCCTGAGGAGCTTCGAAGCACTAGAGGGTGTTGAAGCTCTCTTCCTCCTGAGGAGCTTCGAAGCACTAGAGGGTGTTGAAGCTCTCTTCCTCCTGAAGAGCTTCGAAGAAGAGCTTCGAAGCATAAAAGGGTGTTGAAGCTCTCTTCTTCCTGAGGAGCTTCGAAGCACTAGAGGGTGTCTTTACCAAGGCACTTGCGCTTCCAAAACAACAATCGATAAGGCAGCTTCGGGCACCTCAATGCATAAACAAACATAATTCATTGCTTTGGAATAACGCCCCAATGGGTTCATTCACATAAGGTTCTCGCACACACACACTCACACTCACACACACACACACACACACACACACACACACACACACACACACACACACACACACACACACACACACACACACACACACACACACACACACACACACACACACACACACACACACACACACACACACACACACACACACACACACACACACACACACACACACACACACACACACACACACACACACACACACACACACACAAACCAAATATAAACACAAGCAACCAAACGAAACACACAGTCACTATCAGCAGTTATTTAGCGATT
>OX387250.1:11732867-11747867 GCA_947562095.1 Branchellion lobata | reverse complement strand
CTCTCTCTCTCTCTCTCTCTCTCTCTCTCTCTCTCTCTCTCTCTCTCTCTCTCTCTCTCTCTCTCTCTCTCTCTCTCTCTCTCTCTCTCTCTCTCTCTCTCTCTCTCTCTCTCTCTCTCTCTCTCTCTCTCTCTCTCTCTCTCTCTCTCTCTCTCTCTCTCTCTCTCTCTCTCTCTCTCTCTCTCTCTCTCTCTCTCTCTCTCTCTCTCTCTCTCTCTCTCTCCCTCTCTCCCTCTCTCTCTGTGTTTGTGTGTGTGTTTGTGTGTTTGTGTGTGTGTGTGTGTGTGTGTGTGTGTGTGTGTGTGTGTGTGTGTGTGTGTGTGTGTGTGTGTGTGTGTGTGTGTGTGTGTGTTCTTGCCTTTTATGCGTACTTATATATGTTTTTTTATTAAGATGAATACGAAAGAAACAGGAGTTTTCTTATGAACGCTTTCGTTTCTGACTTAAAACAGAGTTTTGTGAGCTTTTAAATAAAGAAATGAATTTTATCTATTCATACAATTACTCAAGGAATATATTTTTTAAGGCGAAAATAAGCTTATTTTTGTAGTAGTGCATCCAAGTGAACTCAAAAGCACCAAAGTGGCTTGCAGCAGAAGAAGCTCCATTAACTTATCGTGTCTGATTTGCCTGTTGTGTTGCAGGTGCTGGATTGTCGTTGCCTGTAACTGACACATTACCACTGGAGCAGCCATTGCGAATGTGTGGTTCGAAAAAGAAATGATGAATACAATACAAGACAATACAAATACGAATATTATTATGGTGGCATTAACCCCGTAGAGTTTCGATGAATGAAAGGGAAACTTAACAATGGCGAAAAAGCGCCACGAAAGAATAAATAGACGCAACTTTTTTACTTCGAAAATTAAATTTTGTAGCATGCCAGCAAAAATGAAAGTTTGCGATTGAAAATCATTCGTTAAGTCTTTCAAAATTTAATGGAAACTCTATCTTGCCAGGATCTTTTCCAGTTTTTTCGTATTTATATTTGAGACTGTTTATGCAGAAATGAAAATCTTTATTTTTCTTGTTAAAAAAAAGTTGCTCGAGAAAATTTCGAGAAAAAATCACAGCAGACCCAATAAATCTTAATTTAATTTAATTTCAAATAAAAAGTGGTTTAATCTCGAGCACTCATAAAATTTATAATTCATAAAGAAATTAAAAATACCAAGCTGTTTCCAATTTTTAATTTTTGATTTATCTCCTACCATTCGCAATAAATTATTTTTATGACTACCAAGATATATTGTTTGAAGTCTATAAAGAAAACATAAAAGCACGCACACACCCGCGCACATTACCCTTCAAATCGTTTCAAAACATTGTGTGTGTGTGTGTGTGTGTGTGTGTGTGTGTGTGTGTGTGTGTGTGTGTGTGTGTGTGTGTGTGTGTGTGTGTGTGTGTGTGTGTGTGTGTGTGTGTGTGTTTGAGTTATTGTGTGTTGGAGTGTGTTCGAGTGTTTGTGCCTATATGCGTTATGAAGTGTTGAAGCCACTTAACTTTTTACAAATAGTTCTGTCTTTTTGAAATATTTCGAAAGTTGTTGGTTTGACAATAGAGAAGCATTTAAATTAGCAGTTAGAGCGCGAAAAAGCTGTTATCGTTAAGTAAAAGTAAAATGATTCAATTAAAATTACAAAGACAAAGTTTTACTCAAGCGAACGTACAGACGGACGTAGGCATAATTGAAGACTGGCACAAAGCTCGGGAGGGTGTTACGCAAATGATATATTGCAAATGAAGCCTCCACAATTTAATTCGATCGAAGCGGACAAAGAGCAAGACAGAAGGGTACTCAGAGGGACATCAAACAAAGAAGAAAGAAAATAAACAAGCGAATAAAGATGTAAGAGTGAATATAAAAATTATACGTTAAAAGTGTGCTTAAGAGCTAAGTGAGATGGATGAGAGCTTGGAGGAGCAGATAGGAGCGGTAGTGAAGACGACGATGATTTACTTGAACATTTGTGTAGCAAAACAACAATGCGACCGGAGGCTTGCTGGAAGGCAATCAATTGTGGCTGGATTTTATCATCCACAAGGCACCTCATTAACACCTCCAAGCAGCCGTCAAGCTCCAACTGCACAAAAAAACATGAGAGGAGGCAACATGCAAAGTCATTAGCGACGAAGCAGAGTATGGAAGTGTAGAAACTGCACTAGAATGTTTCTGGCTGGTAGCATGAACGCTGCGAGGTGTGGCGAAGGATTGGATTGGTGAGGTGCGCTTCAAGGTAGCACACCATCAAACGGCCTTAATAACACAGACACACTCCATTGATTCCATATCGGCCAGATGCTGCGTGTGCAAGCATGCAGGCCAATAAATGTACTTTATGCAAACTCTAATGTGCAGTTGAGGCAGCAGATGTGAGAATGAAAGTAATGAAGACATCAGCGCATGGTAAAAAAAGGAGTTAGGACGGCAATCGTCGACCTCTTCAAATTTTTTCAGAGACTTCGTTGGTATGAAGTTGCTTCAATCTTATATCAACAACTTTTTCAAAAAACACAGCATTGGTTCAATGGTTTCAATGCTACTTTTTAAAGTTTAAAAATTGTAATTTGAGAATACTGAAAACAAGCACAATTGTTGTTCTGGATTAGTTTTGGTAGCTGGAAACTTTTAACAGGAAGCACCGCTCCGAATCAACCACAGCGGTTATTCATCAAGCAGCGAATGAAACAAACAACGCCTTCTAGAAAAAACAATTAAAAGCAGGCTGAAGAATGACCCAAGTGATAGTTGCCTTGCGAACATGGGCAACAAAGAAGCTATTTATATTAATAAAGCTATCAGGAAGATATAATCAAGACAAGTTATTTATGCAAATGGACCTTACAAACATGCTTGATAGCAACTTGAAGCCATGTGTAGAAGAACTGATTAGAGAAAGGCTCTTGCAAAAAAAAGCATTGGTTTTGAAGCAGATTGCTGCGTTAATATGGCCGTGTAAAGAATGGTTTGGAGGAGGCAGTGGTGAGGAATGGTTTGGAGGAGGCAGTGGTAAGGAATGGTTTGGAGGAGGCAGTGGTAAGGAATGGTTTGGAAGAGGCAGTGGTAAGGAATGGTTTGGAGGAGGCAGTGGTGAGGAATGGTTTGGAGGAGGCAGTGGTAAGGAATGGTTTGGAGGAGGCAGTGGTGAGGAATGGTTTGGAGGAGGCAGTGGTAAGGAATGGTTTGGAGGAGGCAGTGGTAAGGAATGGTTTGGAGGAGGCAGTGGTGAGGAATGGTTTGGAAGAGGCAGTGGTGAGGAATGGTTTGGAGGAGGCAGTGGTGAGGAATGGTTTGGAGGAGGCAGTGGTAAGGAATGGTTTGGAGGAGGCAGTGGTGAGGAATGGTTTGGAGGAGGCAGTGGTAAGGAATGGTTTGGAGGAGGCAGTGGTGAGGAATGGTTTGGAAGAGGCAGTGGTGAGGAATGGTTTGGAAGAGGCAGTGGTAAGGAATGGTTTGGAGGAGGCAGTGGTAAGGAATGGTTTGGAGGAGGCAGTGGTGAGGAATGGTTTGGAGGAGGCAGTGGTGAGGAATGGTTTGGAGGAGGCAGTGGTGAGGAATGGTTTGGAAGAGGCAGTGGTGAGGAATGGTTTGGAGGAGGCAGTGGTGAGGAATGGTTTGGAGGAGGCAGTGGTAAGGAATGGTTTGGAGGAGGCAGTGGTGAGGAATGGTTTGGAGGAGGAAGTGGTGAAGAATGGTTTGGAGGAGGAAGTGGTGAGGGTTTGATTGCATCGAGCGCCGGTAGTTTCAGTAGATTTCATGAATAAACAGTTGAACTGAAGCGCATACTAGAAACAACAGTAACTCATTTTCCGAAGGTAATACTGAATACTGATCTCAAAACCTCAAGTGTTGAAATAACTAATGAAAGCTGATCAAGAGCGTGAAAAAATGAAGCACAAGAAGGTTAGAAGAGGAAAAGTTGCACACCTTGGCCAACGAACGTGCCATTGGAATGCACGAGGCAATCAGTACTCGGTGGCTCAGAGCTCTGCACAATGCCTAGTCATCCTTTGAAAAGATTGTTTTTTTGATCTTTATTTTTTGAAACTTCTCTAACAATCATTGTTATTCTTACCATTAACAGGTCTTTTGTACGCAAGGCTATAGAGTTACGTCTTTGAAATACGCTGGTGTGCGAGGCGGGGAAGAAGGGAAGGAAGAAGGCACCATTGTGAGAAAATGACATCGATTTGGAAAATGCTAACAGGAAAAATTGAATTATTCCAGGAAAAAAAGAATCAGGTGTAGTGATATTGAGAATTGTGAAAAGGAAAATATTTACGAAGTGAGGGCTCAATCAATCAGGCGCAACAACGTGCAACAGAGGCGTTTTAGCGGCCTGCTAACTCATGCCTTCTAATAGCTTTTGAATTACTGCCTTCTCATATGTTGAAAATTGTTTTGAAAGGCTCGGAACAACATTGATTTAACTTGCATGCTTGCTGGGCCAATCGTTAAAAGCTTTGTGAGTAGAAAATTAATTCTTTTTCAGCATTGAACTTCCTTGCAAAACTTTTGATTACACTTTTAGAGCATTCTTGTTGTTTTGGCACAAAAATACTCATTTTATTTTCCAAATATGGTTCTTGAAAAGAATAATTGAGTCGACAAAATAACACTACAATGTTTAAATTCACGTTTCGGAGTGCATTGTTCATTTGAAAGAAGTTTTGTGCAGAGAATCAACACAGATCAATCTTTCAAATCTTATTAACCTTTTTGAAATACAAAAAGCACAAACAGTTGCGAACATTGCGAGTACTTAAAAGTGATTGAGAGTATTCGATAGTATTTGAGAGTATTTGAAAATGTTATTTAAGCCGTCGGTAACAATACAGGCGGCACATTTCAAGAAGAAAATCAATTGTATCATCATCTCAGAGTAATTAGAGTTATCGAATTGTTGGAAACACGTTTCAAGCTGGTTGCTGCCAAAGGAACTGCCTCCTTAAAACACATGCATCAGCTCTAACGTGCACAACTGCCTCGAAAAGACACAATCACTCAGTCACTCACCGTTATCGGACTCGTTCCAGACGATGCCTTCCAGCACCACTGAGGTGCCGGGCTCGCAGGGACCTAGGCAGTCTGGCTCAGTGCCAGTGGCCATGTCGTGGGTGTCAGTCTGCATGTCTTGGCGACTGTAGTGACTAAGAGGGGAGCAAGAAGTGGTGCAGGGCGGTGTGGAAGGAGGGGTGGCGAGGTTGGGGTGGATTGAAGGCTGGTTCGAAGCGGGATGAGATGCATGGTTGTTTTCAGAAGCGGTGTGGTTCTTGACAAAACGAGTCGAAAGATGAGAGAAGGTGTGTAAAGATGTGTATGTGGACAAAACACTGGATGTGTGAATAGCTGGAGGGGTGGAAAGGTTGCTGGAAGGGGAGGAAGATGGCATGGGAGATGAAAGGGCAGACGGGCGTGAGAGACCCTGGTGCAGAGAGGACTCCAGGCGTGAAACCGAACCGTCAACCAACAGCTTGCTTGATTTCGCCTGTGGACAATGGTGATTGGACATGTTGAGTCGTTGAGGTTACAAAGGCTGAATAAGTATAGAACTCTTATAATTCTTTATAATATTTTTATACAAGCAAATAGAGCATAAGCAGTGGAAATTGTTGATAATTCACAAATCTTCGGAACCATAAATAGCTTGCAATTGAAAGAAACAGCTGTGAAAAAGATCATTTCCGAACACTCTTCTCAACAAACAGATAGTTTAAGAACACTCTTCTCAACAAACAATTCTTTGCTCAAACTTATTTCACAATGCAAGGAGGAAGCAGGAGAGACAGTGGTAGAAAGTGGACAAGGAAGGTGTTGAAAGGAGGCTGTATTGAAGAAGAGTTGCCATCAAAGCTCTTCAAACAATGCTTCTTTGTGGCTTAGAAGGCAGGAAAATTAATAACAAAATAATCTTTGAAAACAATAAGCCACTATTTATAGAAATTGTTGGAATTCTCTCGCTTAAAAATTTTCCTTTCGATTGGCCTTTTGAATGTAATTTATATTTCGCCAAGGCTATAAAGCAGACATTTAAAAAAACAAGAAGATGCAGCTTATAAATAGATTAGTCAATATGCTGAGACTGATCGTCTACAAACTTGTCCGACAAAAAAATAGTCAAAAAATTGGCTGCAAAAATATTTTTTAATAAAAAATGGGTGAAAAGAAGGAGAAAAAAAAGAAGAAAATAATGTAAAAAAAGAAAAAAAAAGAGAAGAAGAGGAAAAAGAAGAAGAGGAAGAAGAAGAAGGAGAAGGAGAAGAGGAATAAGAAGAATAAGAAAAAGAAGAAGAAGAAGAAGAAGAATGAAAAGAAGAAGGAGAAGAAGAAGAAGAAGAAGGAAAAGAAGAAGAAGAAGAAGAAGGAGGAGAAGAAGAAGAAGAAGAAGAAGAAGAAGAAGGAGAAGAAGAAGAGAAAGAAGACAAAGAGGAAGAAGAAAAGGATGATGAAGAGGTGGATGGCGGTGGTATTAAATGACAAATCATGCGGCGGAAATAAGTTTGGAAAGGTAAAAAAAGAATCGGTGAAAAAGAAGATGAGTCAAAAAGGATCTAAAGTTTGAGGAAGGTGGATAGGATGTTGAAGGGAAGAAGATGAAAGAAAATCTTCAAAACGCTTTCGACCGGACATATTTTAATGTCATCAATGAACAAAATTAAAATATGCTTGTAACTGGTTTTTTAGAAACTATGCGGTTGGCAATTCAGCAAAGATTTCCTTTTGGTTTATTTATGGTATAGAAGTCGTCTTTGAAACAAGTGTTGATTTATGTGCCGAAAGTCTTTGTGGCGTAACTTTTTCCCTCAAAACGTGCTAATCATTGTGAGACAGACTATGTTTCATGGTAGAGGAGGAGCAGAGAAAGTCATTTGAGGAGGGGGAAACAGCCGCCTCGTTTGCAAGGATTAGCATTCACTGTGTCTTTGCACAACTCGATGGTTTTGATGTAAGCTGTGGTCCGCCTAAGAAAGCTCCAACCCTTGTTTCCACTGATATCTGTGCATGTTCTGAGAAGGGCTTGATCGCTCGAACCACTCATCAGACACTTGCAAATTACTTGTGAAGCGAACAAGGTAACGATGAAATCAGCAAGTTAATCGGAACACTGGCAAACTAGAACCCTCATTTCGCGAGTCCTATGAAATTTTTACTTAACTAAAGATTAAACCGAATTGCAACACTCACTAGAAAAGGTTTCTCAGAAACGCATGTGGTTTAATGGATGTTTCTGGGAATGGGCTCAGGAATTGAAAGATATACGGGCATATGGGCTCAGTTATATAGTGACATTTAAGAACGAAAACAAAACCGAAATCACTCTTCCAATTACTCTTGTGTTAAATGTGCTTTAAAGGCTCTTTAAAACTCGTTTGTTGTTTCATGCACCTTGGAGGTGTGATTTTAGAGCACCTTCTGCGATGAGGCCTGTCTCAGCACAACCCCAGACTGAAGCAAGCTGGGTTTCTGATGCCTCGGATACCTTTGTAAGTGATTGAATAGCGAAGGTTTGTGACCGATAGTTGAGACGATCGTCTTGATTGTACGCTCAAGTGCTGCGAGTGGCAGGCAGCATTCACTGTGGCAGCTTCTTTTTTTTCGAGTTCGAGTCCGCTGGAAGGCACTGACTCAGAGGTGTCATTATCAATGAACATGTGAAAACTGCTTTAATAGAACACCCAGAGGTGACTCAAGGCAGACACCAGTTAAAATGGCCATCCATCAAATATTGATGTTCGTTTTATTTGAAACAAATCTGCACATTTCCAGTGGCAAGGGTTGTTCCAGCGCCTCACTTCACAAGCTTGCTTCTCACCTCTAAAACGTTTTCGAGGACTTGTTGCAATGCATAATGCAACCGTTCGGAGCGTTGATTGCGTCATTAGTGCATTCATCGTAACGTCCACAATGCAACTAAATTTCTTATTCTGCTAGTTTGAAGAAGCCTTTCGTGGAATGCATTTGAGAGTAGTTTGTAGGACTTTCTTTGAAAAACTTTATAGGTTCATTTCCAGTCAGATACAAGATTGAATTGCTTGATAGGAGAACATGGAAACAAATCATAGAATGGAATCCAATTTATTTCTGTAATATTAATTTAAGTGAACGCAGTGCAATAAAAAGACCATAAACTTTAATTGTCTACTCCGCCGTAATGTCTGCGTTTCAGGCAACCAAGCGTTATTAATTGCCCATTAAAAGCTGATCTTCCATAAAGAGAGAAGCAAAAACCACCACTCACATAGACAATTTGCTTAAAAAGCTGTGGAAAGGAGGATAAGTGGAAGAAAGGTCGGGGGAGTTGTATATAATTTCAAAGAGGCCACTACGCGGGTCAAAGTGGAAAAGAATATAAAAGGGCAAAGAAAGCGAACTACCTCATGCATATTCTACCACTGCCTCCATCAAGGCATCCAATAGTCAAAAACAATAAACCCAAGTTAAATGTATTTGTCTTTTGTCTCCATACCTCGAGTTCACTTTAATTCGTTGTGAGTCACAGCAGCTCCATTATGCAAACCTTAATGGCCTTTCATCGAGCATGATGATGATTGGTGCAATGAAGAATTGATGAAGCCTAGATAAGGTGTAACGGGCATGTACACGCCTTAAAAATTTGTTCATCTGCTCTTGAAAAATACAAATCTGATGATAAATCATATTTTTAACTTTCAAGATCATTCATCGTTTGCTATAATTGAAAGCAACCTGGATGAAAGTGACTTTACCAAAGGTTAAAAATACCAGGCAAACGTGATTTGCTTTGCACATCTGTCTCTTTGTATGTATTTTTTGAGTGTGTGTGTGTGTGTGTGTGTGTGTGTGTGTGTGTGTGTGTGTGTGTGTGTCAGTTTGTATGTTTGCTACCCGAACGTATTTATAAACGATAAGGAACTCGGGAGTTTGTATGCGTGTTTCATTAGTTCTACGTGGGATGCTATTTATGCGAACTTCTTGAGCGTGTGTGCACATGCGTGTGCATGTGCATGTGCATGTGTGCGCATGTGTGTGTGCGTGTACACACGTGTGTGAGACCACCATCTATTTTTATTGGTAATGAAAACTACTAACCATATTGCCGCGATGTGGAATAATAATGACAATGAAAGGACCATAAAGAGAAAGGGGTAATTAAATTCTATTGCATGACGCTTGATAGCTTTTTCATGTGTTCGGCAGATAAGCCGACGCTGTAAGCTTCCACTTCGATTTTCGATTTTCGATTTTGAGATGAGTACAACAAGAAACATTTACGACTCGAAAGCAAGCCATAAAAAGGCTGAGAAGCAATAATCGGAGCACTATTGGAGGAATAATGTAACAGATAGCGATGTTAAACAAGTAGTATAAGCGCTACATGAGCGGGTAGAAGAAAAGTTATGAAACGCTAAAAGATAAAGAAGGAAGGCAGTAATGAAAAGCTGTGAAGAACTGTGCAGCGGTGTCAATAAAGTTATATGTATGCTACATTTTATAAGAGCAATAACTGCACCGGGCAATAACAATGGTAATTCTTACCGTTTTGGTGCAAACGACTTTTTCCGGACTTAATTGTGCAGATGTGTTTTTGCTTGTGTGATTGTCTGTCTTGTTGTGTGTGTGTTTATCTGCGCCACTGTTTTTACGCCTATCCGAATGATTCATATTAATGTTACTGTTATTGTTGTTGTTTGAAACGACACATCGATGTTTGTTCGTGCTGTTTTTATAATTGCTAACTAATGAATTGTTGTTGTTGTAGATGTTGTTCAGGTGGTTATGACGTGTTTGTTCATTCGTGAAATGTGCATTACTGTTGTCGGACTTTTTATCAGTTTTGTTGGTGGAGTGTTTAACGGAGTTTCCAACAGCCTTCGACGCAGTACTAAAGGCGGAATTCATGGCGTGGGAGGAAGCTGAAGAGGTTTGTGAAAAGATTTGTGAGAAGGTTTGAGAAGGGGTTTGTGAAGGGGTTTGTAAAGAGGTTTGTGGAGAGGTTGATGGAGGGATTTGTGGAAGAGTTGTTGGGGCTGATTGAGAAGGAAGAATGTTGTCCTTGTTGATACTTTGAAAGTAGTTGCTCGAGGTGGTGGAAGGGGGAGCAGAGATGGGGGCAGAGGGAGGAGCAGAAGGGGCCAGTGACGGTGAGAACGAAGGTGCAGTGGATGAAGAGGACGAGAACGGTATAGTGTCGTCTGTGAGGTTGAACAAATCAACTTGCATCCATTCAAAACAAGGATTTATTTTCTCAACTCAAAAAGAAGTTTTCGGATTTCGATAATTTCAATGGAATACGGGCATACATCATGAGCATTCTGCTCGCATTTTAATATTTAAAAAAAAGAAAAAAGAAAAAGAGGAGGAAAATAAAAGAGGAAGAAGAAAAATAAAATAATTTTAAAAGTGAGACAAGCAGCTTGACGATATGAGCCAGAGACTCACCTTCAGGAACAGAGTCGTTTTCTTGGAAGTTTTTTAACACCTTTTCAAACTTCTTCTTAATCTTCTTCTCTTTACCATATTTGGCCTGTTTCATTCCTTTGCACTTGCTTTTTGCCCCATGCGGCATCTTATTCGCACCACTTTTGCCGCAGTCGTCCACCATTTTTTTTATTTTGTTGTCCTCCTGGCTCGGCAACTCGGCACCACCTTTCGTCTTCGCGGTTGCCAATGGAGTTACCAAGGCGCTGTTGTTGTTGTTGTTGTTGTTGTTGCTTTCGAGGTCAGCAACTTGTCTTTGACTCTTTCGCTGGATCTTCATTTTCAAACCGTTTCCTGACGTGGTGACCACTGAGCTCATATTACTGAAACCTTATGTTCCGAAGTCCACTTTCTTGAGTTTTATCCTAGAGACCTTTTACGAGTCAATCAAGCCTCCTTAGTTCAACATTGGTTTGTGTTCTCTCAAGCATTCAATCAACGTTCATGCTTGCTTTTTCGATCTTTTCAACACTAGTTGACAACTCTAAAAAGTGCATTGAAACCTTGAGAGCCCATCTTTGGCGGTTGTGAGCAGAAGTACTAGTGCCTATGGATTTCCCGCTAGAGGAGGTCTGTCAGATAAAGAGGAAACATTATGAAGTGTTAACATCAAAGCACAAGGAACACAACATGCTTCACGAGGGTGTTCAGTCGTGCGGCATTAAAGGGGCTACAGGGATTGGCAATGAGAGTTGACGAGCAATTTATTGCCAAGGAGACAACGGGTGTTAACATAAAACGTTAAAATGATTCAGCAAGTGGAGGTGCTTGATCGTAAAGCATTCGCGACAGACAACCTGTTTCAAATTGTCCTTTTATGGCCTTTTAAACCTTAAAAATCGACATAAACAACAATAATTTTGCGCTGCAAAGTTACTTTATAGCTTCTAGATTTTTCATTAGTAGTTTTTATTGAATCGTGAACATATTTTTCGATGATGCTCACGAGAGCAAGGGCGAGAAGGAATGACGAGTCGAGGGGTCATTAAATAACAATTTGTGTAGTTGCGGCTTCATGACACGAATATGTTATTGTTGAAGTTGTAAGGGCTCTTATTGCATGTAAACTGCGTGTGCACCTCCAACTCAACATCCGTCTTTAAATTCCTCAAAGTGTTTTAGATATAAAAATGCAATGAAGCAGTCACGAGGAGGCGCTTATCAGTTCAACGCCAACGTGGGTATGATGCGAATCAACACGAGCATAAAGAATACATAAAAGGAAAATCTACGCGGTGGCTGACTAACAGCTGTGCACTGCCGTAAAAGTTGTGGCAGGTTGAAACAGGAAAGAAACGAGAAGTTAAAAAACTTTAGAGAATGAAATTCAGCGGTTTTCACTCAAATTGAAAAGCACAAATCTCTCTGAGTCGCAGGCTACAAGTTCCTAAAAAATCGAACGTTTGGAATGTTTTGGTAACAATTAAATCGCTTCGAACCTATCGATTCGCCTGCTTTGTACCCACCAGGCTGCTATGATAACAAAAACTCTTGAGAACAAATTATCGCATCGTAAACAGCGGCTGGCGTATATCGTGCTCCTCGTGCCGACCTGCCGACTCGCATATTTGCTCGGAAGCACCATCGCTAGGAGGAAATTTCAAATTTGAAAAAAAAACATCCGTTCTTCTTTTGATATTGTGGTTTCTTGAAGCGTTCAACTATTGAGTCATTCTTTGAATTTTTACTTTCAAATCGAAATGAATAAGGTGCGTTTAAAAGGTGTTTATTTTCAAGGTTAACTTTTATGGAAACATTATACCATTCCATTCTACTTTTTGTTGAGTTCCCTCCAGCAAATTTGAAAATTTTGAAAGCAACATTGTTTTGATGTCCGTCTTAAAGCCTGCACCACTTGACCACAAATCACTTTGAGACCTGCCCCCCTCACAAAGCACAAGACCTGCTCCTCTCACAAAGCACAAGACCTGCCTCTCTCACAAAGCACAAGACCTGCCCCCCTCACAAAGCACAAGACCTGCTCCTCTCACAAAGCACAAGACCTGCCTCTCTCACAAAACACAAGACATGCCTCTCTCACAAAGCACAAGACCTGCCCCTCTCACAAAGCGCAAGACCTGCCTCTCTCACAAAGCACAAGACCTGCCTCTCTCACAAAGCACAAGACATGCCTCCCTCACAAAGCATAAGACCTGCCCCCCTCACAAAGCACAAGACCTGCCCCCCTCACAAAGCACAAGACCTGCCCCCCTCACAAAGCACAAGACCTGCCCCCCTCACAAAGCACAAGACCTGCCCCCCTCACAAAGCACAAGACATGCCTCTCTCACAAAGCACAAGACCTGCCTCTCTCACAAAGCACAAGACCTGCCCCTCTCACAAAGCACAAGACATGCCTCTCTCACAAAGCACAAGACCTGCCCCTCTCACAAAGCACAAGACCTGCCCCCCTCACAAAGCACAAGACATGCCTCTCTCACAAAGCACAAGACCTGCCCCTCTCACAAAGCACAAGACCTGCCCCCCTCACAAAGCACAAGACCTGCTCCTCTCACAAAGCACAAGACCTGCCCCTCTCACAAAGCACAAGACCTGCCTCTCTCACAAAGCACAAGACCTGCTCCCCTCACAAAGCACAGGACCTGCCCCTCTCACAAAGCACAAGACCTGCCTCTCTCACAAAGCACAAGACCTGCTCCCCTCACAAAGCACAGGACCTGCCCCTCTCACAAAGCACAAGACCTGCCCTTCTCACAAAGCACAAGACCTGCCCCTCTCACAAAGCACAAGACCTGCCTCTCTCACAAAGCACAAGACCTGCCTCTCTCACAAAGCACAAGACCTGCCCCCCTCACAAAGCACAAGACCTGCTCCTCTCACAAAGCACAAGACCTGCCCCTCTCACAAAGCACAAGACATGCCTCTCTCACAAAGCACAAGACCTGCCCCTCTCACAAAGCATAAGACCTGCCCCTCTCACAAAGCACAAGACCTGCCTCTCTCACAAAGCACAAGACCTGCCCCCCTCACAAAGCACAAGACCTGCCTCTCTCACAAAGCACAGGACCTGCCCCTCTCACAAAGCACAAGACCTGCCTCTCTCACAAAGCACAAGACCTGCCCCTCTCACAAAGCACAAGACCTGCTCCTCTCACAAAGCACAAGACCTGCCTCTCTCACAAAGCACAAGACCTGCTCCCCTCACAAAGCACAAGACCTGCCTCTCTCACAAAGCATAAGACCTGCTCCCCTCACAAAGCACAGGACCTGCCCCTCTCACAAAGCACAAGACCTGCCTCTCTCACAAAGCACAAGACCTCAAGAACTCCACATTGTTCCATCCACGCCTGCTTGCCTGCCTCTGAATGCACCGAATCAATTTTTTTGCATATGTTTGCACAAGCACTGTGGTCGATGCTTCATCGCGATCAATTGATTGCCAAAGGTTTCTGCTTGTTTGCATTTCAAAATTTTAAATTAGCGTTCGTTGCTGAACGCAATCTGCCGAGTTTCAGAAGCCCAGGTTTTCCGCTAGACGAATACACACAGTACACGGTGTTTAGCTTCAGAATGCTGTATGTGCGTATATATATATATATATATATGTGGGTGTGTGTGTGTGGATATATACACGCGAGATTATTCAACAATCCATCAGGCTTAACAAAAGACATCTTAAGCCCGTGAAACCATGCTTTGAGGGGGGAGAATGTGTGAGCGATGTTAAAGAGTGGCGTTGTATCAGATCTCTCCTGTGAGGTCCTTCGAGTTGACAGTTTATTGAGCAAATTGGGTCTTTTCTCCCGTGCTAAGCCCCGCCCATCTCGTAGGCGCTTCGACCGCACACAATTCAAATAATCAAAAGACAAATATAATGGTGACTTTGAGTGGAAGAATGTCGGTTTGGAAAATCTGCAAAAATGGTGGCGTAGTGGGTGCGAGTCGTTACAGAAAATGCAGTTAATGCATTTGGCGAATTGAGCATGTCTCTGGTGCTGTAGTAGTTTGAAAGTTAAATGTCAAACCCACAAATCCTGTCCATTACCGCTCACTAACGTGCCGCGCCCACAATGTTTGATACTGCAAGCCGAACGGAGTATTTGGAAAAACGATCATTCAAGCAGACTCACTTTCAGCAACGTCCACCGTGCATCCGACTGGTTTGAAACAACAAGATTGCTTTTGCAAAGCCATAAGCCACCTTAAATCCAAGCGATTTCGCGACCAAAAAGCAATGGCCAGAAACTTTTGTTCTTTGTGTTATTCGAGCAAACAAGCCTATGCAGACAGAACCACAATCACATTACGCACCTACTCACTATTCGCTCTCTCTAATTGCTGCCTCGTCATCTGATCCACGCCATATATACACGTAAAAAGCGCTTCTATCCACGCATATACATATGCGCCTTCACGGCATCCCACATGTAATAGGGTAAATCTCATAGTTGTATGCATATGCGCACACATATTCATTTATTCATATCTCTCGCTAAATTTGCATCTTTCAAGAAAAAATCTATAACAGATTTTCTGCAACAAAATTACAAAATCAGTTGCAAAAGGAAGACATTCCT
>OX387250.1:11717867-11727867 GCA_947562095.1 Branchellion lobata | reverse complement strand
CAAAATTATTTTCTACCTAAATTATTTTTTACATTCAAAACCTATAAAAGTGATTTTTTCTCCAAAAGGGAATTTAGTTTTTGAGGGTTCAATTAATCTTTCTCAATTTTTTCACCTACTTTTTTTTCGTCTCTTTCCTACTTCCTCTTTTTCATTTTCTCTTTTTTTTCTTTCTTCGTTTTTTTCTTCCCGCCAAGTTTTCTTTTTTAACTTTCGGAAGCCTTTCTAATGCAATCATATTGTGCCAAACACACTTACCTGCCTAAACGATTCTTTTCCTTCCAACCTTCTTTCTCCCTCCCACCCTCCCTTTCCTCCCTCCCACCCTTCCTTTCCTCCCTCCCACCCTTCCTTCCCTCCCACCCTCCCTTTCCTCCCACCCTCCCTTCCTTTCCTCCCTCCCTTTCCTCCCACCCTCCCTTTCCTCCCTCCTCTCTTCCCTCCCACCCTCCCTTTCCTCCCACCCTCCCTTCCCTCCCACCCTCCCTTCCCTCCCACCCTCCCTTCCC
The DNA here is from genome assembly GCA_947562095.1 of Branchellion lobata. Classification (NCBI taxonomy): domain Eukaryota; kingdom Metazoa; phylum Annelida; class Clitellata; order Hirudinida; family Piscicolidae; genus Branchellion; species Branchellion lobata. The sequence continues at coordinate 11,727,358 of OX387250.1, read as the reverse complement.
TCCAACCCTCCCTTCCCTCCCACCCTCCCTTTCCTCCCTTCCACTCTTTTTTTCTACCCTTCCACCTTCCCTTTCCTTCCCTCCCACCCTCCCTTTTCTCCTTCCTTCCCTTCCTTTCTTCCTTCCCACTCTCCCTTTCCTCCCTCCCACCCTTCCTTTCCTCCCTCCCACCCTTCCTTTCCTCCCTCCCACCCTTCCTTTCCTCCCTCCCACCCTTCCTTTCCTCCCCCCCACCCTTCCTTTCCTCCCTCCCACCCTTCCTTTCTTCCCTCCCACCCTTCCTTTCTTACCTCCCACCCTTCCTTTCCTCCCTCCCACCCTTCCTTTCCTCCCTCCCACCCTTCCTTTCCTCCCTCCCACCCTTCCTTTCCTCCCTCCCACCCTTCCTTTCCTCCCTCCCACCCTTCCTTTCCTCCCTCCCACCCTTCCTTTCCTCCCTCCCACCCTTCCTTTCCTCCCTCCCACCCTTCCTTTCCTCCCTCCCACCCTTCCTTTTCTCCCTCCCACCCTTCCTTTCCTCCCTCCCACCCTTCCTTTCCTCCCTCCCACCCTTCCTTTCCTCCCTCCCACCCTTCCTTTCTTCCCTCCCACCCTTCCTTTCTTACCTCCCACCCTTCCTTTCCTCCCTCCCACCCTTCCTTTCTTACCTCCCACCCTTCCTTTCCTCCCTCCCACCCTTCCTTTCCTCCCTCCCACCCTTCCTTTCCTCCCTCCCACCCTTCCTTTCCTCCCTCCCACCCTTCCTTTCCTCCCTCCCACCCTTCCTTTCCTCCCTCCCACCCTTCCTTTCCTCCCCCCCACCCTTCCTTTCTTCCCTCCCACCCTTCCTTTCCTCCCTTCCACCCTTCCTGTCCTCCCTTCCACCCTTCCTTTCCTCCCTCCCACCCTTCCTTTCCTCCCTCCCACCCTTCCTTTCCTCCCTTCCACCCTTCCTTTCCTCCCCCCCACCCTTCCTTTCTTCCCTCCCACCCTTCCTTTCCTCCCTCCCACCCTTCCTTTCCTCCCTCCCACCCTTCCTTTCCTCCCTCCCACCCTTCCTTTCCTCCCTCCCACCCTTCCTTTCCTCCCTTCCACCCTTCCTTTCCTCCCTCCCACCCTTCCTTTCCTCCCCCCCACCCTTCCTTTCCTCCCTCCCACCCTTCCTTTCCTCCCTCCCACCCTTCCTTTCCTCCCCCCCACCCTTCCTTTCTTCCCTCCCACCCTTCCTTTCCTCCCTCCCACCCTTCCTTTCCTCCCTCCCACCCTTCCTTTCCTCCCTTCCACCCTTCCTTTCCTCCCTCCCACCCTTCCTTTCCTCCCTCCCACCCTTCCTTTCCTCCCTCCCACCCTTCCTTTCCTCCCTCCCACCCTTCCTTTCCTCCCTCCCACCCTTCCTTTCCTCCCTCCCACCCTTCCTTTCCTCCCTCCCACCCTTCCTTTCCTCCCCCCCACCCTTCCTTTCTTCCCTCCCACCCTTCCTTTCCTCCCTCCCACCCTTCCTTTCCTCCCTCCCACCCTTCCTTTCCTCCCTTCCACCCTTCCTTTCCTCCCTCCCACCCTTCCTTTCCTCCCTCCCACCCTTCCTTTCTTACCTCCCACCCTTCCTTTCCTCCCTCCCACCCTTCCTTTCCTCCCTCCCACCCTTCCTTTCCTCCCTCCCACCCTTCCTTCCTCCCCCCCACCCTTCCTTTCCTCCCTTCCACCCTTCCTTTCCTCCCTCCCACCCTTCCTTTCCTCCCTCCCACCCTTCCTTTCTTACCTCCCACCCTTCCTTTCCTCCCTCCCACCCTTCCTTTCCTCCCTCCCACCCTTCCTTTCCTCCCTCCCACCCTTCCTTTCCTCCCTTCCACCCTTCCTTTCCTCCCTCCCACCCTTCCTTTCCTCCCTCCCACCCTTCCTTTCCTCCCTCCCACCCTTCCTTTCCTCCCTCCCACCCTTCCTTTCCTCCCTCCCACCCTTCCTTTCCTCCCTTCCACCCTTCCTTTCCTCCCTCCCACCCTTTCTTTCCTCCCCCCCACCCTTCCTTTCCTCCCTTCCACCCTTCCTTTCCTCCCTCCCACCCTTCCTTTCCTCCCTCCCACCCTTCCTTTCCTCCCTCCCACCCTTCCTTTCCTCCCCCCCACCCTTCCTTTCTTCCCTCCCACCCTTCTTTTCCTCCCTCCCACCCTTCCTTTCCTCCCTCCCACCCTTCCTTTCCTCCCTTCCACCCTTCCTTTCCTCCCTCCCACCCTTCCTTTCCTCCCTCCCACCCTTCCTTTCTTACCTCCCACCCTTCCTTTCCTCCCTCCCACCCTTCCTTTCCTCCCTCCCACCCTTCCTTTCCTCCCTCCCACCCTTCCTTCCTCCCCCCCACCCTTCCTTTCCTCCCTTCCACCCTTCCTTTCCTCCCTCCCACCCTTCCTTTCCTCCCTCCCACCCTTCCTTTCTTACCTCCCACCCTTCCTTTCCTCCCTCCCACCCTTCCTTTCCTCCCTCCCACCCTTCCTTTCCTCCCTCCCACCCTTCCTTTCCTCCCTTCCACCCTTCCTTTCTTCCCTCCCACCCTTCCTTTCCTCCCTCCCACCCTTCCTTTCCTCCCTCCCACCCTTCCTTTCCTCCCTCCCACCCTTCCTTTCCTCCCTCCCACCCTTCCTTTCTTACCTCCCACCCTTCCTTTCTTACCTCCCACCCTTCCTTTCCTCCCTCCCACCCTTCCTTTCCTCCCTCCCACCCTTCCTTTCCTCCCTCCCACCCTTCCTTTCCTCCCTCCCACCCTTCCTTTCCTTCCTCCCACCCTTCCATTCCTCCCTCCCACCCTTCCTTTCCTCCCTCCCACCCTTCCTTTCCTCCCTCCCACCCTTCCTTTCCTCCCTCCCACCCTTCCTTTCCTCCCTCCCACCTTTCCTTTCCTCCCTCCCACCCTTCCTTTCCTCCCTCCCACCCTTCCTTTCCTCCCTCCCACCCTTCCTTTCCTTCCTCCCACCTTTCCATTCCTCCCTCCCACCCTTCCTTTCCTCCCTCCCACCCTTCCTTTCCTCCCTCCCACCCTTCCTTTCTTACCTCCCACCCTTCCTTTCCCCCCTCCCACCCTTCCTTCCTCCCCCCCACCCTTCCTTTCCTCCCTTCCACCCTCTCGTCCTTCAATTTTTTATTTGCGCAAAATGGGACGATGTTGTATGCGAATGATTTGTACACTGAATTAACTACCCGCAAAACACAATGAACGCCAATGGATGTAATGAGGTAGGTGTTATGGGTGGGTGAGACAGGATAGAAGCAGAAGATGGATGGATGGATGAATGCATGGATGAATGCATGGATATATAGATATATGGATCGATATATAGATGGATGGATGGATGGATAGATGGATGGATGGATGGATAGATGGATGGATGGATGGATAGATGGATGGATGGATGGATGGGTGAACGATAGATGGATGGAAGAAGGAATGGATGAATGAATGGTTGGGGGGATGGATGAATGGATGAGTAGATGGATGGATGGATGGATGGATGGATGAACGGAGAAAGTTGAAGATATGAGTGAATGGATGTGGCAGGGACATTAACACACAGATGCAATTAAAGGCAGTTGGTGAGTAATGTAGCAAGCAAGTTGGTTACTAATGGGAGGCCATTCAAAGCGCCTCATGCAAGCATACAAGCAAGCAGGAATGCATGAAAGGCGGATGAATGCAGGAGTGCGTGAGGGGGGGAGAAGTGCATGAATGCATGAGAGGCTGATGAATGCATGAATGCGTGAGGGGCGGATGAATGCATGAATGCATGAGGGGCGGATGAGTGCATGAATGCATGAGGGGTGGATAAAAACGAATTAAAGTATTGAAAAGATTGAAGTGGAGAAGGAACGGAAGAAGAATGAATGCATTTGAAGAAAAATGAAAGAAAAATGGAAGAAAGGTGGAAGAAAAATAGAAGAAAGGTGGAGGAAAAATGGAAGAAAGGTGGAAGAAAAATAGAAGAAAGGTGGAAGAAAAATGGAAGAAAGGTGGAGGAAAAATGGAAGAAAGGTGGAAGAAAAATAGAAGAAAGGTGGAAGAAAAATGGAAGAAAGGTGGAAGAAAAATAGAAGAAAGGTGGAGGAAAAATGGAAGAAAGGTGGAAGAAAAATGGAAGAAAGGTGGAAGAAAAATAGAAGAAAGGTGGAAGAAAAATAGAAGAAAGGTGGAGGAAAAATGGAAGAAAGGTGGAAGAAAAATGGAGGAAAGGTGGAAGAAAAATGGAAGAAAGGTGGAAGAAAAATGGAAGAAAGGTGGAAGAAAAATGGAAGAAAGGTGGAAGAAAAATAGAAGAAAGGTGGAGGAAAAATGGAAGAAAGGTGGAAGAAAAATGGAAGAAAGGTGGAGGAAAAATGGAAGAAAGGTGGAAGAAAAATAGAAGAAAGGTGGAAGAAAAATGGAAGAAAGGTGGAAGAAAAATAGAAGAAAGGTGGAGGAAAAATGGAAAAAAGGTGGAAGAAAAATGGAAGAAAGGTGGAGGAAAAATGGAAGAAAGGTGGAAGAAAAATGGAGAAAAGGTGGAAGAAAAATGGAAGAAAGGTGGAAGAAAAATGGAAGAAAGGTGGAAGAAAAATGGAAGAAAGGTGGAAGAAAAATAGAAGAAAGGTGGAGGAAAAATAGAAGAAAGGTGGAGGAAAAATGGAAGAAAGGTGGAAGAAAAATGGAAGAAAGGTGGAAGAAAAATGGAAGAAAGGTGGAAGAAAAATAGAAGAAAGGTGGAAGAAAAATGGAAGAAAGGTGGAGGAAAAATGGAAGAAAGGTGGAAGAAAAATAGAAGAAAGGTGGAAGAAAAATAGAAGAAAGGTGGCAGCGTTTGGGGAAAGATGGAAAGAATTAATATATGGACAAAAGATTGACAAATGTAGTAAAGGAATAAGGGATGGTGTGGGTACGTGATTGAGGAATGGAATGGATAATGAATGAATGACAAAAAGATAATGATGATGGAAAGAGAGGAGGGATGGTTGAATGAATGAAGAATGGACAAATGAGTGCTGAGAAAAGCACCAAACAGCATGATGCATGGGTCTGGTGCGTTTCATGTAATTGAAATTGATGGCAACCTGTTTGAGCTGGGTAAGGGTGAAGAGGAATGGAGGAAGCGGTGAGATGGAGACAAGGGAGTGGTGAGGAGAAAGAGGCGAAAAAGTGGTGAGAAAGAAGCGAGGGAGTAGTGAAGAGGAGGCGAGGGAGTGGTGAGGAGGAGGCGAGGGAGTGGTGAGGAGGAGGCGAGGGAGCGGTGAGAAGGAAACGAGGGAGTGGTGAGAAGGAGACGAGGGAGTGGTAAGAAGGAGGCGAGAAAGGGGTGGTGAGAAGAAGGCGAGGGAGTGGTGAGAAGGAGGTGAAGGAGTAGTGAGGAGGAGGAGGCGAGGGAGTGGTAAGGAGGAGGCGAGGGAGTGGTAAAGAGGAGGCGAGAGAGTAGTGAGTAAGAGGTGAAGGAGTAGTGAGAAGGAGGTGAGGGAATGGTGAGGAAGAGGCGAGGGAGTGGTGAGGAGGAGGCGAGGGAGCGGTGAGAAGGAAACGAGGGAGTGGTGAGAAGGAGACGAGGGAGTGGTAAGAAGGAGGCGAGAAAGGGGTGGTGAGGAGAAGGCGAGGGAGTGGTGAGAAGGAGGTGAAGGAGTAGTGAGGAGGAGGAGGCGAGGGAGTGGTAAGGAGGAGGCGAGGGAGTGGTAAAGAGGAGGCGAGAGAGTAGTGAGTAAGAGGTGAGGGAGTAGTGAGAAGGAGGTGAGGGAGTGGTGAGGAGGAGGCGAGGGAGTAGTGAGAAGGAGGTGAGGGAGTGGTGAGAAGGAGGCGAGAGAATGGGAAGGAGGAGGCGAATGAATGGAAAGGAGAAACTCGTGGAGACCACTGGAATCCGTTTGGTGGAAACAATCATTGAGCACCAATGAGATAAACTTCATTGCAAAAAGCTGTGGCGTGGAGATAAGATCTTGTATTACATGTTAATAACAAAAATCTTGTGTTACTGCTAATGCTGCCTTCATTGCAGATAAGGCAGATAAGGCCTTTCATGGCAAGCCACGCATATTTGTCGATGTTCAATTTTATCTCAAAGTCAGTAATTCGCTCCTTTTTCCGAAGCATAGTTGAGCAGCTGGCATAGAAATTGTTCAAAGAATGAATAGTTGAAAAATAAATAGGAAAAGTCGGTGTTGAAGAGGAGAGAGGCGATGAGGGTGTCTGGATGTTCAAGAAGTCGGAAGGTGGAGAAGAATATGAGTATGAAGAAGACTTAATTATTGAGAGATGCTTTTGAAGAGAGCAGAATTGAGAAAAAGTATAAAAAAATGGTTGTAAAAGAATAGGGAGAGAAAGAAGATTAGAAGTAAGAAGAAAAAGAAAAAGACAAGGAAGAAGGGAAAGAAGAAGAGAAGGAAGAAGAAAAAGAAAAAGACAAGGAAGAAGGGAAGAAAGAAGAAAAGAAGAAGAAAAAGAAGAAGAGAAGGAAAAAAAGAAGAGAGAAGAAAAGAAAGGAAAGAAAGAAAAAGAGGTGGAGGAAGAAAAGAAGAAAAATGAAAAAAATGAAAAATGAGAAATAATAAAGAAAAAAGAAAAAGGAAAAAAAGAAGAAGAAAAGAAGAAAAAAAAAGAAAAAAATGAGAAAGAGAGAAAGAAGGAGGCTTAGGAGGGCTGTGGGATGTTTGGTGCATACGGTCTCAAAATGACCCTCTGTGACCCTGCTTTGAGCAGCAACACTCTGATCACCTCTCGTCTAATCACCACTATTGGGTGTGTGTGTGTGCTGGAGGCTGTGGTGAATTTTGTAATGCACACTGTGGTGAATGTTGTAATGCATGCTGTGGTGAATGTTGTAAGGCACACTGGGGTGAATGTTGTAATGCACACTGTGGTGAATGTTGTAATTCACACTGTGGTGAATGTTGTAAGGCAGTGAAGAGGAGGGGTGTGGAGGAGGGGTGTGGAGGAGGGGTGTGGAGGAGGGGTGTGGAGGAGGGGTGTGGAGGAGGGGTGTGGAGGAAGGGTGTAGAGGAGGGGTGTGGAGGAGGGGTGTGGAGGAGGGGTGTGGAGGAGGGGTGTGGAGGAGGGGTGTGGAGGAGGGGTGTGGAGGAGGGGTGTGGAGGAGGGGTGTGGAGGAGGGGTGTGGAGGAGGGGTGTGGAGGAGGGGTGTGGAGGAGGGGTGTGGAGGAGAAGCGTGGAGGAAGGGTGTGGAGGAGAGGTGTGGAGGAGGGGTGTGGAGGAGGGGTGTGGAGGAGGGGTGTGGAGGAGAAGCGTGGAGGAAGGGTGTGGAGGAGAGGTGTGGAGGAGGGGTGTGGAGGAGGGGTGTGGAGGAAGGGTGTGGAAGAGGGCCGTGGGTTTTCCGTATGCAGTCTTTCAGCGCACGCAGACCCTGGCTTGTGCAAGAGTGGGGGTTTGAAAAATATTCATCCATACCTTCTATTGTTTTTTGAAACTATTTTTTTCCAAAACTTTCATTTTAAGGGTCTTCTTAATAGAAAGAAAAATTCCATTTCAAAAGGATACGAACGAACGATAACTGGAGGATTAGCCACCAAAGCTCACCTGGATCTCAAATACTTCTTCCAAACTTTGACTTGTTCGACGCTGCAGGCTCATTCGCGGAATGGTCCGGCGGTTTTTGCCTCCTTTGACTGCGTCAGCGCTGTGGTTTGAACTGACTTCAGAGATTGTTTCTAAATTTTCCACTGAATCTTCCTACTTTATCCTTCCATGCATCTGTCAGTCGACCTCTTCTGGTTTTTTTCTACTACCACCTGCTACATGATTAACCATCCGTCCATCACCCCCTCACCACCAAATTCATCGGCTTTTTGAAAGCGACTCGGCAATAAATGCGTCCAAAAGCTGCCAATTGATACGTCGCAATTGAGTCCTGCAAGCAAAAGTTTTTCACGGGGATATTGAAGGCGGAGCTTGAATATGCTCTGTAATTCACTTTTAAATGCTCTGAAAGGCCCTGAGAACACAAGCACTGAGTTATTCATGACTCTTGTACGATACCAGCTCCAATTCGACAAATGGAGGTGCAAATGGTGCCTGCAGGTGGTGGAAGCTTGGTGGGGGTAGTGGAAGCTTGGTGGGGGTGGTGGAAGCTTGGTGGGGTGGTGGAAGCTTGGTGGGGATGGTGGAAGCTTGGTGGGGTGGTGGAAGCTTGGTGGGGGTAGTGGAAGCTTGGTGGGGGTAGTGGAAGCTTGGTGGGGTGGTGGAAGCTTGGTGGGGTGGTGGAAGCTTGGTGGGGATGGTGGAAGCTTGGTGGGGTGGTGGAAGCTTGGTGGGGTGGTGGAAGCTTGGTGGGGTGGTGGAAGCTTGGTGGGGTGGTGGAAGCTTGGTGGGGTGGTGGAAGCTTGGTGGGGTGGTGGAAGCTTGGTGGGGTGGTGGAAGCTTGGTGGGGTGGTGGAAGCTTGGTGGGGTGGTGGAAGCTTGGTGGGGTGGTGGAAGCTTGGTAGAGGTGGTGGAAGCTTGGTGGGGGTAGTGGAAGCTTGGTGGGGTGGTGGAAGCTTGGTGGGGTGGTGGAAGCTTGGTGGGGATGGTGGAAGCTTGGTGGGGTGGTGGAAGCTTGGTGGGGTGGTGGAAGCTTGGTGGGGTGGTGGAAGCTTGGTGGGGTGGTGGAAGCTTGGTGGGGTGGTGGAAGCTTGGTGGGGTGGTGGAAGCTTGGTGGGGTGGTGGAAGCTTGGTGGGGTGGTGGAAGCTTGGTGGGGTGGTGGAAGCTTGGTGGGGTGGTGGAAGCTTGGTGGGGTGGTGGAAACTTGGTGGGGTGGTGGAAGCTTGGTGGGGTGGTGGAAGCTTGGTGGGGTGGTGGAAGCTTGGTGGAGTGGTGGAAGCTTGGTGGGGTGGTGGAAGCTTGGTGGGGTGGTGGAAACTTGGTGGGGTGGTGGAAGCTTGGTGGGGTGGTGGAAGTTTGGTGGGGTGGTGGAAGCTTGGTGGGGGTAGTGGAAGCTTGGTGGGGGTAGTGGAAGCTTGGTGGGGTGGTGGAAGCTTGGTGGGGTGGTGGAAGCTTGGTGGGGTGGTGGAAACTTGGTGGGGTGGTGGAAGCTTGGTGGGGTGGTGGAAGTTTGGTGGGGTGGTGGAAGCTTGGTAGGGGTAGTGGAAGTTTGGTGGGGTGGTGGAAGCTTGGTGGGGTGGTGGAAGCTTGGTGGGGTGGTGGAAGCTTGGTAGGGGTAGTAGAAGTTTGGTGGGGGTAGTAGAAGTTTGGTGGGGGTAGTGGAAGCTTGGTGGGGTGGTGGAAGCTTGGTGGGGTGGTGGAAGCTTGGCGGGGATGGTGGAAGCTTGGTGGTATGGTGGAAGCTTGGTGGGGGTGGTGGAAGCTTGGTGGGGGTGGTGGAAGCTTGGTGGGGGTGGTGGAAGCTTGGCGGGGATGGTGGAAGCTTGGTGGTATGGTGGAAGCTTGGTGGGGGTGGTGGAAGCTTAGTGGGGGTGGTGGAAGCCTAGTGGGATGGTGGAAGCTTGGTGGGGTGATGGAAGCTTGGTAGAACTGATGGAAACTTGGTGGGATGGTGGAAGATTGGTGGGGTGGTGGTGGAAGAAAAGG
>OX387250.1:11710367-11712867 GCA_947562095.1 Branchellion lobata | reverse complement strand
CCTCGCTTGCATGCCTCCTTCCCTCGCTTGCATGCCTCCTTCCCTCGCTTGCATGCCCCCTTCCCTCGCTTGCGTGCCCCCTTCCCTCAATTGCGTGCCCCCTTCCCTCACTTGCATGCCCCCTTCCCTCACTTGCGTGCCCCCTTCCCTCAATTGCGTGCCCCCTTCCCTCACTTGCATGCCCCCTTCCCTCACTTGCGTGCCCCCTTCCCTCAATTGCGTGCCCCCTTCCCTCAATTGCGTGCCCCCTTCCCTCACTTGCATGCCTCCTTCCCTAGCTTGCATGCCTCCTTCCCTCGCTTGCATGCCTCCTTCCCTCGCTTGCATGCCCCCTTCCCTCGCTTGCGTGCCCCCTTCCCTCACTTGCGTGCCCCCTTACCACTGTTGCAACATCCTCAACCATTGTTGCAACATCCTCAACCACTGTTGCAACATCCTCAACCACTGTTGCAACATCCTCAACCATTGTTGCAACATCCTCAACCACTGTTGCAACATCCTCAACCATTGTTGCAACATCCTCAACCACTGTTGCTGAATTTCTATGGAAAATATAAGTTCCATATGTTTTCAAAGTTTTCAGAACAGAGTGGTGGGCATTTTTACTTTCACAGTTTTTTTAATTCATGTCTCTATTCGATATTGCTTGGTGAGGACACCTTCATGAATGATTACAAATCCAAAGAGATGAGATGGTGTTGTGGAGAAACAGAAGTAGGAGACAACTTCGAGAACCCTTTTGAAGCTCTAAGGAATGGTATGATGAAAAGGAAGGGCTGAGCGAAATTGAAGCGGAGAGAAGAGAGGCAGCAGAGATAATTAATGTTCACAAGCTGGAGATTGAGTCTGAGAAATGGGAAAAGTGAAAAATGACCAAACATAAAGAGAGTTAAAAAACATTTGGTGCGCTGTAAAGTGAGACAATTACGCCACAGCTGAAGTTCTAAATGCTCAAATGGCTGGGAATCGAGGGGGGCATACAAGGAGATTATTGAAAATTCAATTTTTCCTACGCTTAATATTCTGAAATAAGCTTTTGTGAGATAAAAAATTCAACTATTCAAGGTCGTCCATAATGCAGTTCTCATTTGTAAAAGATCTCCAAGGTTCTGTCTCGAAAATTCTGAAACGAAGGAGTTTTCGATTATGACTTTTGAGATTAAAACTTGAGATTATGACTTTTGAGATTATGACTTTTGAGATTATGACTTGAGATTATGACTTGAGATTATGACTTGAGATTATGACTTGAGATTATGACTTGAGATTATGACTTGAAATTATGACTTGAGATTATGACGAGATTATGACTTGAGATTATGACTTGAGATTATGACTTGAGATTATGACTTGAGATTATGACTTGCGATTATGAATTTTGAGATTATGACTTGAGATTATGACTTGAGATTATGACTTGAGATTATGACCTTTGAGATTATGACGAGATTATGACTTGATATTATGACTTGAGATTATGACTTGAGATTATGACTTGAGATTATGACTTGAGATTATGACTTGAGATTATGACTTGAGATTATGACTTGAGATTATGACTTGAGATTATGACTTGAGATTATGACTTGAGATTATGACTTGAGATTATGACTTGAGATTATGACTTGAGATTATGACTTGAGATTATGACTTGAGATTATGACTTGAGATTATGACTTGAGATTATGACTTGAGATTATGACTTGAGATTATGACTTGAGATTATGACTTGAGATTATGACTTGAGATTATGACTTGAGATTATGACTTGAGATTATGACTTGAGATTATGGCTTGAGATTATGACTTGAGATTATGAATTTTGAGATTATGACTTGAGATTATGACTTTTGAGATTATGACTTGAGATTATGACTTTTGAGATTATGACTTGAGATTATGACTTTTGAGATTATGAGTTGCTTTCAGGCACGAAAACTCAAAGATTACTTTTCGTTATTTCCAAGAGGTTTTGTTGAAGGCAAAAGATTTCCTCACAGGAACTTTGGTCCATTGTTGACGTTCAGTAAAACAGCCAAAGTCTTTTCTATCATGCCGACCATACTCCTTTTTCTTTCCTTCTTCTCTTTCCTCCTCCTTCCCTCCTCCCTTTTTCCTCCTTCCCTTCCTCATCTTTTTTCCTCCTCTTCTTTCCTCCTCTCCATTCTTCTTTTTTCCCCTCCTTCTTCTTTCTCTCTTCTTTTCCTCCTCCTTTTTTTTTCTTTCTACTTTCCTCCTCTCTTTCCCTTTTTCTAGTTCCCTTATTCTCTTTTCCTCCTCCTTTCCTCCTCCTTTCTTTTTTCTTCTTCTCCTTCCTTTCTTCTTTCTTTTTCTTCTTCTCCTTCCTTTCTTCTTTCTTTTTCTTCTTCTCCTTCTTTTTTCCTTTCTTTTTCTTTTTATTTTTTATATCTTTTTCCTTCCTCTCCTCCTGTTTCTCATTTCTTTCTTTTTAAAATTATTTTTTTTTTCCCTTCTCTGCCTTCTTCCTCCTCCATGCACC
>OX387250.1:11575250-11707667 GCA_947562095.1 Branchellion lobata | reverse complement strand
AAACATGTGGTGGATAGGACTGAGGTGGATGGGATTGAGGTGGATGGGACTGAGATGGATGGGACTGAGGTGGATGAGACTGAGGTGGATGGGATTGAGGTGGATGGGACTGAGATGGATGGGACTGAAGTGGATGAGACTGAGGTGGATGGGACTGAGGTGGATGAGACTGAGGTGGATGGGACTGAGGTGGATGGGACTGAAGTGGATGGGACTGAGGTGGATGGGACTGAGGTGGATGGGATTGAGGTGGATGGGACTGAGGTGGATGGGATTGAGGTGGATGGGACTGAGGTGGATGAGACTGAGGTGGATGGGACTGAGGTGGATGGGACTGAAGTGGATGGGACTGAAAAGAATAAGACTGAAGACAGCTAAAAGCAACAACAGCTACTGCAGGCTGGTGCTCTGCAGACAAAACGCCTCGAAAGTTGAGAAGCTCTGAATCGGAATAATTCGTAAAAACTTTCAAAAATAAATCAAACACAAAAAACTTTTAGCTTGATGGGCTATGGAGGACTTCAGATCTCTAGAGGCTGCGAATTAAATGGTGCTTGCATTCAATAAGACAGAATCAATAAGAGGTAGCTGAGAGCGCCAATTAAGGAGGCTTTTGTACGCTTCTGTGGTGACTTCTGTGAGGAAGCCTGTTTGATTAAAGAGCTTTCTAGAAAAGGTTGTTTTAGTAGTTGACGATAACTGTGGAATGAGATGTGCCTAAGATGTTTGAAGCTTTAAAATCAAAGTATCTTTGATAGGTCTTTTGGGAGGAAATAATAAGGAGGAGGTGGAAGGCTGGCCACTTGGTGAGTGATGATCGAAGCGAGGGAGGCACACAGTGATATGTAAGACCTGCTGAAGAGAATAATTTTTTTAGAAAAAAACATGAATAGGAAAAAGTGGTCATAAGCAACAATGTTTGCAAATATTTAAAACAAAAACAATTCGAAATGAATTCAAAAGCAGTGGCTGTACTGATGCATAGCCTGGTGGATTGATGTATTGGAGAGCTCTTTTTAAAAGTAAAAATGTTATAGTTGTAGAAAAAAAAATTTAATTGAAAGCGGGCGACAGAAAGTAAGTGAAATGGGGAGGAAAGAGGTGGGGGTCTAAAGAAGAGGGGAAGAGAGAAGGGGAGAGAAGGGGAAGAAAGGGAAGGGAAGGGAAGGGAAGGGAAGGGGAAGAGAAAGGAAGAGAAAGGAGGGTAGGGGAGGGAAGAAGAGGGGAGGGAAAGGAAAAAAGGGAAAGAAAGAGCAAGTGGGGGGAAAATGGGAAAGGGAGGTGTGATGGGAATAAGGGAAGGGGGGAAGGAATGGGAGGGAAGGAGGGTAAAATGGAAGAATGAGAAGGAAGGAGGGAGGTGAGAATGGGAAAAGAGAAGGAAGGGAGAGGTGGAATGGGAGGATGGAAAAGGGATGGGGAAGGGGGTGGAATGGAGGATAGGGAGGGAGTGGAGAAGGAATGGGGAGGGAATGGAAGAGATGGGAATGGAAGAATTGAAAAGGAAAATGAATTTAGTCAAATGTGATGTGATATCATTAGAGCTTTATGAGAGTAGATGGACGAATGAATGGATGAATTGACGAATGGATGGATAAATTGACGAATGGATGGATGAATGGGTGAAAAATGGATGGACGAATGAATGGATGAATGGACGAATAAATGGATGAATTGACGAATGAATGGATGAATTGACGAATGAATGGATGAATGGACAAATGAGTGGATAAATGGGTAAACAAATGGATGGACGAATGAATGGATGAATTGACGAATGGATGGATAAATTGGCGAATGGATGGATGAATGGGTGAAAAATGGATGGACGAATGAATGGATGAATGGACAAATGAATGGATAAATGGACGAATGAATGGATGAATGGACGAATAAATGGATGAATGGACGAATGAATGTATGAATAGGTAAACAAATAGATGGACAAATGAATGAACGAAGGAATGAATGCAAAAAATAAGAGAAGACCAGAGTGTGTGAGGGTGGGCGAGTTTGGGTCACTGGCCAGGTTAATAGAGATATAAGAGGCTAGATGTTTTGACCGATAAACAATGCCAATAATAGAAAACACATATGAAAAACAAATAAAACAAAAGTAACGGAGGAGGAGGCTTTCTTGTTGAAGTGGTAGATAAAGACAGGCACTTCAACCTGAAGAGGGTGCTGAAGATTATCGATCCGTCGTCCTTCCCTCACAAGCTCTCCCAACAAATTTTCGTAGATTTTCTGATAGCACCTCTGATAGAACCTCTGATAGCACCTCTGATAGCGCCTCTGATTGCACCTCTGATTGATAACACCTCTGATAGCACCTCTGATAGCACCTCTGATAGCACCTCTGATAGCACCTCTGATAGCACCTCTGATAGCACCTCTGATAGCATCTCTGATAGCACCTCTGATAGCACTTCTGATAGCACTTCTGATAGCACCTCTGATAGCATCTTTGATAACACCTTTGATAGAACCTCTGATTGATAGCACCTCTGATTCATAGGACCTCTGATCGATAGCACCTCTGATTGATAGCACCTTTGATTGATAGCACCTCTGATTTATAGCACTTCTGATAGCACTTCTGATAGCACTTCTGATAGCACCTCTGATAGCACCTCTGATAGCACCTCTGATTGATAACACCTCTGATAGCACCTCTGATAGCACCTCTGATAGCACCTCTGATAGCACCTCTGATAGCACCTTTGATAGCACCTCTAATTGATAGCACCTCTGATAGCATCTCTGATAGCACCTCTAATTGATAGCACCTCTGATAGCACCTCTGATAGCACCTCTGATAGCACCTCTGATAGCACCTCTGATAGCACCTCTGATAGCATCTCTGATAGCACCTCTAATTGATAGCACCTCTGATAGCACCTCTGATAGCACCTCTGATAGCACCTCCAATTGATAGCACTCCTGATAGCACCTCTGATAGCACCTTTGATAGCACCTCTGATAGCACCTTTAATAGCACCTCTGATAGCACCTCTAATTGATAGCACCTCTGATAGCACCTCTGATAGCACCTCTGATAGCACCTCTGATAGCACCTCTGATAGCACCTCTGATAGCACCTCTGATAGCACCTCTGATAGCCCCTCTGATAGCACCTCTGATAGCACTTGTGATAAAACCCTCAATAGCATTTCGATTGTCTCATGCTGTAGAAGATTCGATATGTGATCTAAAGTTCTTCATTTTTGCAATTCTGAGTTGAGCGCTGGGTTTTTTTCGAAAACATCGTTTTTATATTTTTAAATTCATTTTGCGAACTAAAATATTCTCGAGAGACTGTTTTTTCAAACGTTTTAAATTCTGATAACTGTTATTTATGTGCCTTGAAAATAACTTGAACAAAAATTCGCTTCAAAAAAACTTGGATGGAACTGCGCCTGAATAAAATCAAATTAAAGCTGCAAAAAACCGTTTGCCATTGCAAAAGAAAAAGAGAAAAAAAAGTGATCAGAACGAAGAGTATCTTTATTTTTAGGCGAGGGAAAGAAGGAACAAACGCGAACTAATCTATAAACAACTTTTTTTCAATTATGAACGGAAAGTTTTTGTTACTGTATTTTTATAGTTGTTTGCAAAGAAACTCTGGTCTTTTCACGTTTCGAAATTGATTCATAGAGTAGAATAAAAGACGATGTTGTTCGGTGCTAGCCGCTTCGACGTCCCATGCGGCAAGTCCCTTGCACGAGATGGAAAGTATACCGGATGGAGGTGTTGGTCGGCACAGACGAGCATTCGCAAACAAAAGTTTGTCATTTCTTTCAAAATTTCACCAAAAAGACGTTTAAGAAGAAGATAAGTGTTTTAGAAAGCGAGCGAGGAACTGGTGTGGGAAAGCATTTAGAACTATGTGAAACAATCAGTTAGCGTCTCATAATTGATTGCGGAGCTGATGAAAAACTAACAAAAAGAGTTTTAAAAAATTGCGCAATTTTTTTTGCTTCCATTCCGTTTAGAAAAAGATTTATGGCTCCTGGTTGCACCAAGCATGGTGGTAGACACTCTCAAACTCCTGCATATTTAATACTTCCAAATCGACTTCGAATCAATAAATTTATTTTGTTCAAAAACTTTTCAAAGACGGAAACCATAAATTTTGCTTGGAAGAGTAAGTAAACTGATTTTGAACCTTAAAGCTTTTTCTATTTCCTAAATAGAAAAGTAATGGTTGTTTCGAAACAATTTCCCTGCACAAACTCGAATTTCAAATAGTACTTATAGCGCCATGTTGTTGTTGTTGTTTTTGTTGTAGTTGTTGTTGTTTTTTTGTAGTTGTTGTCGTTTTTGTTGTAGTTGTTGTCGTTTTTGTTGTACCTGTTGTCGTTTTTGTTGTAGTTGTTGTTTTTGTTGTAGTTGTTGTCGTTTTTGTTGTAGTTGTTGTTGTCTTTGTTGTAGTTGTTGTCGTTTTTGTTGTAGTTGTTGTTGTTTTTGTTGTAGTTGTTGTCGTTTTTGTTGTAGTTGTTATTGTTTTTTTTGTACTTGTTGTCGTTTTTGTTGTAGTTGTTTTTGTTTTTGTTGTAGTTGTTGTCGTTTTTGTTGTAGTTGTTTTCGTTTTTGTTGTAGTTGTTGTCGTTTTTGTTGTAATTGTTGTCGTTTTTGTTGTAGTTATTGTCGTTTTTGTTGTAGCTGTGTTTATATTTTATCACTCGCTATCCTTCAGCGGGATTCATAGTGATGGTATCTTGAAAAACAAACAGCCGCTGTGGCTGGCGATCTTCTCAGCTAATTGGACAATGTGAATCACTAATTGTTTTCTCATCAAACATACTTCATGATTTTGTGGCTTTGCTTTTGTGTTCGAGTGATCCGTATTGACTCCGCAACTGCAGGCATTTATTGTATTTTGATTTTCTCCATCACTAACAAGGTCCTTTCGGACTTTTTCATGTCAATTCTTCCTCCTCCACCTCTTTTCTACCCTTTCTTGCTCCATCCTCCCTCCACCCCTTCCTCCTCCATCCCTCTTCCACCCCTTCCTCCTCCATCCCTCTTCCACCCCATCCTCCTCCATCCCTCTTCCACCCCTTCCTCCTCCATCCCTCTTCCACCCCTTCCTCCTCCATCCTTCTTCCACCCCTTCCTCCTCCATCCTCCCTCCACCCCTTCCTCCTCCATTCTTCTTCCACCCCTTCCTCCTCCATCCTCCCTCAACCCCTTCCTCCTCCATCCCTCTTCCACCCCTTCTTCTTCCATCCCTCTTCCATCCCTTCCTCCTCCATCCCTCTTCCACCCCTTCCTCTTCCATCCTTCTTCCACCCCATCCTCTTCCATCTTCTTTCACCCCTTCCTCCTCCATCCCTTTTCCACCCCTTCCTCCTCCATCTTTCTTCCACCCCTTCCTCCTCCATCCCTCTTCCACCCTTTCCTCCTCCATCCCTCTTCCACCCCTTCCTCCTCCATCCTTCTTCCACCCCTTCCTCCTTCATCCCTCTTCCACCCCTTCCTCCTCCATCCCTCTTCCACCCCTTCCTCCTCCATCCTTCTTCCACCCCTTCCTCCTCCATCCCTCTTCCACCCCTTCCTCCTCCATCCCTCTTCCACCCCTTCCTCCTCCATCCTTCTTCCACCCCTTCCTCCTCCATCCCTTTTCCACCCCTTCCTCCTCCATCCCTCTTCCACCCTTTTTTTTTTATCTTTCCTCCACCCTCCTTCAACCCTCCTTCCCCACAAAGCAGCAACGTCTGTAACTTCAACCACTTCTGATTCAGATCTTTCTCTTTGACGTTGATTAATTAACAAAATAAACAACAAACTTACTAAATGAACAATGAATTGACAAAATAAATGACGAAGTACCTAAATACACGATGAATTGACAAAATAAATGACGAAGTACCTAAATACACGATGAATTGACAAAATAAATGGTAAAAAAAATTAAATAAAAAATGAATTAAATAAACAAAAAATTAAATAAACAAAGAATTAAATATATAAAAAATTAAATAAACAAAAAATTAAATATATAAAAAATTAAATAAACAAAGACTTTAATAAAAAAAGAATTAAATAAACAAAGAATTAAATAAACAATGAATTAAATAAACAAAGAATTAAATAAACAAAGAATTAAATAAACAAAGAGTTAAATAAACAAAGAATTAAATAAACAAAGAATTAAATAAACAAAGAATTAAATAAACAAAGAATTAAATAAACAAAAAATTAAATAAACAAAGAATTAAATAAACAAAGAATTAAATAAAAAAAGAATTAAATAAACAAAGAATTAAATAAAAAAAGAATTGAATAAACAATGAATTAAATAAACAAAGAATTAAATAAAAAAAGAATTAAATAAACAAAGAATTAAATAAACAAAGAATTAAATAAACAAAGAATTAAATAAACAAAAAATTAAATAAACAAAGAATTAAATAAACAAAGAATTAAATAAAAAAAGAATTAAATAAACAAAGAATTAAATAAAAAAAGAATTAAATAAACAATGAATTAAATAAACAAAGAATTAAATAAACAAAGAATTAAATAAACAAAGAATTAGATAAAAAAAGAATTAAATAAACAATGAATTAAATGAATTAAAATTGGATTAACTAAACAAACATTGAATTAGCTAAATAACTGATGAGTCAACTGCACATACACTGAATTAACCAAATAAATAATTGATAAACTAAAAAATTGATTAATTAGCAGCTGAGAACATCGACAAAAGGAAAATCTACGCACCTCTATGCACCTCCATGCACCTCCATGCACCTCCATGCACCTCCATGCACCTCCATGCACCTCCATGCACCTCCATGCACCCTTCTGCACCTCCATGCACCTCCATGCGCCTCCATGCATTTCCATGCACCCTTCTGCACCTCCACGCACCTCTATGCACCTCCATGCACCTCCATGCACCTCCATGCACCTCCATGCACCTCCATGCACCTCCATGCACCTCCATGCACCCTTCTGCACCTCCATGCACCTCCATGCGCCTCCATGCATTTCCATGCACCCTTCTGCACCTCCACGCACCTCTATGCACCTCCATGCACCTCCATGCACCTCCATGCACCTCCATGCACCTCCATGCATTTCCATGCACCCTTCTGCACCTCCATGCACCTCCATGCACCTCCATGCACCTCCATGCACCTCCATGCACCTCCATGCACCTCCATGCACCTCCATGCATTTCCATGCACCTCCATGCACCTCCATGCACCTCCATGCACCTCCATGCCTTTTCACAATTGACCTGCTTGTTCGAACAAGCTGTGAAAGTACTTTCACCTCCTCCACGCTGCCTGAGTGCTCTCTTCTTTCTTACGAAAGTATTTTTATCGCCATCTAGCGAATAAAATTGTCATACTTGTGATGAATTATTCAAAAATGAACTCACCCACAAAGATGATCAAAATCCCTTCACCTCCTCCTCACCTACTTCCCTTTACCTCATTCTCACCTACTTTCCTCCACTTCCTCTTCCCCTACTTCCCTCCACCTCCTCTTCACCTACTTCCCTCCACCTCCTTCTCACCTACTTCCCTCCACCTCTTCCTCATCTTCTTCCCTCCACCTCCTCTTCACCTACTTCCCTCCACCTCCTTCTCACCTACTTCCTTCTACTTCCTCCTCACCTACTTCCCTCCACCTCCTCTTCACCTACTTCCCTCCACCTCTTCCTCACCTACTTCCCTTCACCTCCTCCTCACCTACTTTCCTCCCACCTCCTCTTCCCCTACTTCCCTTCACCTCCTCCTCACCTACTTCCCTCCACCTCCTCCTCACCTTCTTCTCTCCACCTCCTACTCACCTACTTCCCTCCACCTCCTACTCACCTACTTCCCTCCACCTCCTCCTCACCTTCTTCTCTCCACCTCCTACTCACCTACTTCCCTCCACCTCCTCCTCACCTTCTTCTCTCCACCTCCTACTCACCTACTTCCCTCCACCTCCTCCACGCTGCCTGAGTGCTCTCTTCTTTCTTACGAAAGTATTTTTATCGCCATCTAGCGAATAAAATTGTCATACTTGTGATGAATTATTCAAAAATGAACTCACCCACAAAGATGATCAAAATCCCTTCACCTCCTCCTCACCTACTTCCCTTTACCTCATTCTCACCTACTTTCCTCCACTTCCTCTTCCCCTACTTCCCTCCACCTCCTCTTCACCTACTTCCCTCCACCTCCTTCTCACCTACTTCCTTCTACTTCCTCCTCACCTACTTCCCTCCACCTCTTCCTCACCTACTTCCCTTCACCTCCTCCTCACCTTCTTCCCTCCACCTCTTCCTCACCTACTTCCCTTCACCTCCTCCTCACCTACTTTCCTCCCACCTCCTCTTCCCCTACTTCCCTTCACCTCCTCCTCACCTACTTCCCTCCACCTCCTCCTCACCTTCTTCTCTCCACCTCCTACTCACCTACTTCCCTCCACCTCCTCCACGCTGCCTGAGTGCTCTCTTCTTTCTTACGAAAGTATTTTTATCGCCATCTAGCGAATAAAATTGTCATACTTGTGATGAATTATTCAAAAATGAACTCACCCACAAAGATGATCAAAATCCCTTCACCTCCTCCTCACCTACTTCCCTTTACCTCATTCTCACCTACTTTCCTCCACTTCCTCTTCCCCTACTTCCCTCCACCTCCTCTTCACCTACTTCCCTCCACCTCCTTCTCACCTACTTCCCTCCACCTCTTCCTCATCTTCTTCCCTCCACCTCCTCTTCACCTACTTCCCTCCACCTCCTTCTCACCTACTTCCCTCCACCTCCTTCTCACCTACTTCCTTCTACTTCTTCCTCACCTACTTCCCTCCACCTCTTCCTCACCTACTTCCCTTCACCTCCTCCTCACCTTCTTCCCTCCACCTCTTCCTCACCTACTTCCCTTCACCTCCTCCTCACCTTCTTCCCTCCACCTCTTCCTCACCTACTTCCCTTCACCTCCTCCTCACCTACTTTCCTCCCACCTCCTCTTCCCCTACTTCCCTCCACCTCCTCCTCACCTTCTTCTCTCCACCTCCTACTCACCTACTTCCCTCCACCTCCTCCTCACCTACTTCCCTCCACCTCCTCCTCACCTTCTTCTCTCCACCTCCTACTCACCTACTTCCCTCCACCTCCTCCTCACCTTCTTCCCTCCACCTCTTCCTCATCTACTTCCCTCCACCTCCTCCTCACCTACTTCCTTCCACCTCTTTCTCACCTACTTCCCTCCACCTCTTCCTCATCTACTTCCCTCCACCTCTTTCTCACCTACTTCCCTCCACCTCTTCCTCACCTTCTTCTCTCCACCTCCTCCTCCTCACCTACTTCCCTCCACCTCCTCCTCACCTTCTTCCCTCCACCTCTTCCTCATCTACTTCCCTCCACCTCCTCCTCACCTACTTCCTTCCACCTCTTTCTCACCTACTTCCCTCCACCTCTTCCTCCTCACCTACTTCCCTCCACCTCCTCCTAACCTACTTCCCTTCACCTCATTCTCACCTTCTTCCCTCCACCTCCTCCTCACCTTTTTCCCTCCACCTCCTTCTCATCTACTACCTCCCACCTTTTCCACTCCACCTTCTCCATCTCACTTTTTCAACTTCACTTCATCCACCTCACCTCCAGATCTCCATGAAACACTATTCAATTGTCACTTTCAAACCTTTCGTCAAAACTCAAACGAAGATTGTTCATCAAACAAGGACCCTTTTTAATCTTTTTGAAGTATTTTGACAAAAAACACAGTTCCTCAACCAGGTTCGAATACGGAAGCATGAATGTGACTTTTGGACTTGTTCGAGGGTTAGCGAGCAGAAGCAGAGAGGATCCGGATGATTGAAAGATGCGGTATGTAGCCTGCTCGGTTATAACTTCGCCTGCAAAAGAAACAAAATTCAGCCGCCAAATATAATCATGGGTTTGAAAAAATTGAAAAAAAAGCTAAAAATTGAAGTGGATTTCCCACAATTGAAATAATTACTTTGCAAAATCACTTGGCACTGATAATCCAAAAGCCAGTTTGCTGAAAAGTCCTCAGTTGCAAAGATTCCTCAAGTAGTTTGAGTTAGTCTTCTTCAGCCAAACCCCCTCCCACGGTTGCCACGGTAAACTCGAATGTTCCATCCCGAACACCAACACCACGCCATCTGGAAACGCTCCCACTTTCAAGCAGAAGTCTCTCTGCTTGCCGTTTCAATTGTTTCTACTTAACTCATGCTTTTGTTGCTTACAATTCATCTCAAAGTTCATTTGCCGCTTTGAAAGACAGAAGCGTCAGCAGAGCTCAAGTCTTCTTTTTTGAGTTTCTGCCTGAGGAAACAAACTTTTCATAGAATGAGAAGGACCAATTTTATAACTTTCGAAACCCATGGAGTGTTTGTGGTTGTTGCTGTGGTTGTTGTGGTTGTTGTTGTAGTTATTGTGGTTGTTGTGGTTGTTGTGGTTGTTGTTGTGGTTGTTGATGAGGTTGTTGTTGTGGTTGTTGCTGTGGTTGTTGTTGGGGTTGTTGTTGTGGCTGCTGTGGTTGTTTTTGTTGTTTTTTGGGGTTGCTGTGGTTGTTGTGGTTGTTGTGGTTGTTGTTGGGGTTGTTGTTGAGGTTGTTGTTGTGGTTGTTGTTGGGGTTGTTGTAGTTGTTGTTGGGGTTGTTGTGGTTGTTGTTGGGAAGTTTGTTGTTGTAGTTGTTAATGGGGTTGTTGTGGTTGTTGTTGCTGCAAGTCCTTTGATGCGGCTAGAGGGTATCGTTGCATTCCCCATTGTATCGTTGCGTTCCTGGTTGTGTCGTTGCATTCCTGGTTGTATCGTTGCATTCCTGGTTGTATCGTTGCATTCCTGGTTGTATCATTGCATTCCTGGTTGTGTCATTGCATTCCTGGTTGTGTCATTGAATTCCTGGTTGTATCGTTGCATTCCTGGTTGTATCGTTACATTCCTGGTTGTATCGTTGCATTCCTGGTTGTATCGTTGCATTCCTGGTTGTATCGTTGCATTCCTGGTTGTATCGTTGCATTCCTGGTTGTATCGTTGCATTCCTGGTTGTATCGTTGCATTCCTGGTTGTATCGTTGCATTCCTGGTTGTATCGTTGCATTCCTGGTTGTGTCGTTGCATTCCTGGTTGTGTCGTTGCATTCCTGGTTGTATCGTTACATTCCTGGTTGTATCGTTACATTCCTGGTTGTATCGTTGCATTCCTGGTTGTATCATTGCATTCCTGGTTGTATCATTGAATTCCTGGTTGTATCGTTGCATTTCTGGTTGTATCGTTGCATTCCTGGTTGTATCATTGCATTCCTGGTTGTATCATTGCATTCCTGGTTGTATCATTGCATTTTTGATTCAAAAACAATGAATTCTCTTCTTTGAAGAGTTTTTTAATTCAAAGTTTGTTTTTGATTCTGAAATCGCATTTTCTAAACATTGCAAACCACAACGAACGACTTTTCATGTTTCATGTTATTAACATCTCAGAGAAAAGTGAGAGACGTCTGAAGAACGCAACTCCCAAAGCAAACTGAGGTCGTTGGGGCTGAACCGTGAATGAAAGCGCTTTGTTCGATCACTCTTGATGCTTTCGAGTGAAGAGCCAAACTACACAACAAGTCAAATGCCTTGTAAAACACAACTTTTATTCACGAATGTTTGACTTTCACAGCAGTTGTTTGTACAAGTTTCAAGGGATGCCAAGCAATTGCACCTTCAACTGAGGACGCACCACATGCAACGTTGTGGCTTCAAGGAGTTCGCATCCATGACAGGTGCATGCATGTGGTGTTACCATGGTGGTGCATGCATGTGGTGTTACCATGGTGGTGCATGCATGTGTGTGCATGCATGGTGAAAGCACACACGAAGATTTGTACCTTCTCACTCGGGTGCACAGCCAGCCAAATGCAGCCACTCATTGGCTAGTAGAACAAGCAAGACACATGTATGTTTCAAAGCTCTGAGGAGGTACAGCAACTCAAAAATAATTTCCGTAATCGCAAGTGAACTTGAAAGTCAGTTTCACTTGAAGGTAATTTCATCGGCAAGCACAGTCACATTTGACATAGTTTTGCTTCACGACATCTGCATGATTTTTGTTTAATGACCTAATTTATGATTTGCAGCTGTGACTAGTAAACGGCAGCTGTTACTAGTGAACGGCAGCTGTTGCTACAGAACAGCAGCTTTAACTAGCTTTTGCACTCAATCTTTCTTCTGACTGAAAGAGCTTTGTGAAGCACAAGCCACGGCCTGCCTGGGAGGTTGAAGAGTCATGGACTGCTTGGGAAGTTGGAGAGCCATGGACTTCCTGGGAGGTTGGAGAGTCATGGACTGCTTGGGAGGTTGGAGAGTCATGGACTGCTTGGGAGGTTGGAGAGTCATGGACTGCTTGGGAGGTTGGAGAGTCATGGACTGCTTGAGAGGTTGGAGAGTCATGGACTGCTTGAGAGGTTGGAGAGTCATGGACTGCTTGGGAGGTTGGAGAGTCATGGACTGTTTGGGAGGTTGGAGAGTCATGGACTTCCTGGGAGGTTGGAGAGTCATGGACTGTTTGGGAGGTTGGAGAGTCATGGACTGCTTGGGAGGTTGGAGAGTCATGGACTGCTTGGGAGGTTGAAGAGTCATGGACTGCTTGGGAGGTTGGAGAGTCATGGACTGCTTGGGAGGTTGGAGAGTCATGGACTGCTTGGGAGGTTGGAGAGTCATGGACTGTTTGGGAGGTTGGAGAGTCATGGACTGTTTGGGAGGTTGGAGAGTCATGGACTGCTTGAGAGGTTGGAGAGTCATGGACTGCTTGGGAGGTTGGAGAGTCATGGACTGCTTGGGAGGTTGGAGAGTCATGGACTGCTTGGGAGGTTGGAGAGTCATGGACTGCTTGGGAGGTTGGAGAGTCATGGACTGCTTGAGAGGTTGGAGAGTCATGGACTGCTTGGGAGGTTGGAGAGTCATGGACTGCTTGGGAGGTTGGAGAGTCATGGACTGCTTGGGAGGTTGAAGAGTCATGGACTGCTTGGGAGGTTGGAGAGTCATGGACTGCTTGGGAGGTTGGAGAGTCATGGACTGCTTGGGAGGTTGGAGAGTCATGGACTGTTTGGGAGGTTGGAGAGTCATGGACTGTTTGGGAGGTTGGAGAGTCATGGACTGCTTGAGAGGTTGGAGAGTCATGGACTGCTTGGGAGGTTGGAGAGTCATGGACTGCTTGGGAGGTTGGAGAGTCATGGACTGCTTGGGAGGTTGGAGAGTCATGGACTGCTTGGGAGGTTGGAGAGTCATGGACTGCTTGAGAGGTTGGAGAGTCATGGACTGCTTGGGAGGTTGGAGAGTCATGGACTGCTTGGGAGGTTGGAGAGTCATGGACTGTTTGGGAGGTTGGAGAGTCATGGACTGTTTGGGAGGTTGGAGAGTCATGGACTGCTTGAGAGGTTGGAGAGTCATGGACTGCTTGGGAGGTTGGAGAGTCATGGACTGCTTGGGAGGTTGGAGAGTCATGGACTGCTTGGGAGGTTGGAGAGTCATGGACTGCTTGGGAGTTTGGAGAGCTATGGACTGCCTGTGTTTGCAATCAGCATCCCTGCCGTAACTACCGCTGTGGATATATGGTTTTGATGAGATTGCATTAATTAGAGGTTTCTGAGCAAGATGGGCTGCACCTTTGATCTGTAAGTGCAGTTGAAACGAAACTAATTTCGTGATGTACAAAAAAGACTGAGGTCTTCAGTGGAAAGTAAAAATAGAGTGAGAAGTATGAGAAAGTAGTTGCAACCTCAAGTCTTTCTAAAAAATATTTCTCTTTTATAGCCAGGTTTCCAGGCCATTCAAAAATAAAGCAGCCACAGTCAATCAGTCGAAACCAAAGTCACTGGAAATTAATGCGCGAGTGTGGAAGGTGCAATTCGTTAGTTAATTTGAGAAAGCAAAGTAGAAGCTTGAAAATAAAGTTTGCTGCTACCGAATAGAAGGGATGAGTGTTAATGAGAGGAGGAAGATGAACCAGAAGATGGAAAATTCAACGTGTTAATGTAAACGCATGAATTCAAAATTGTCAAAACTTTCAATTGAAAAACGTAGCGTGCCGAAGAAATCTATTGCTGGTATTAAAAAATGAATTGGTTCAATGCGTCACCCTTGTCCAAAAGTTACAAAGATGTTTCAAAGGGGGTGGAAAAAGAGGTGTAGAAGAGGATTGGAGGAGGATTGAAGGAGGATTGGAGGAGAATTGGAGGAGGATTGGAGGAGGATTGGAGGAGGATTGAAGGAGGATTGGAGGAGGATTGGAGGAGGATTGGAGGAGGATTGGAGGAGGATTGAAGGAGGATTGGAGGAGGATTGAAGGAGGATTGGAGGAGGATTGGAGGAGGATTGGAGGAGAAGTAGAAGAGGATTGGAGGAGGATTGGAGGAGGATTGGAGGAGGATTAGAGGAGGATTGGAGGAGGATTGGAGGAGGATTGGAGGAGGATTGGAGGAGGATTGGAGGAGGATTGGAGGAGGATTGGAGGAGGATTGAAGGAGGATTGGAGGAGGATTGGAGGAGGATTGGAGGAGGATTGGAGGAGGATTGAAGGAGGATTGGAGGAGGATTGAAGGAGGATTGGAGGAGGATTGGAGGAGGATTGGAGGAGAAGTAGAAGAGGATTGGAGGAGGATTGGAGGAGGTTTGGAAGAGGAGTAGAAGAGGATTGGAGGAGAATTGGAGGAGGATTGGAGGAGGATTGGAGGAGGATTGGAGGAAGATTGGAGGAGGATTGGAGGAGGATTGGAGGATTGGAGGAGGATTGGAGGAGGATTGGAGGAGGATTGGAGGAGGATTAGAGGAGGATTGGAGGAGGATTGGAGGAGGATTGGAGGAGGATTGGAGGAGGATTGGAGGAGGATTGGAGGAGGCTTGGAGGAGGATTGGAGGAGGATTGGAGGAGGATTGGAGGAGGATTGGAGGAGGATTGGAGGAGGATTGGAGGAGGATTGGAGGAGGATTGGAGGAGG
Source organism: Branchellion lobata (assembly GCA_947562095.1). Classification (NCBI taxonomy): domain Eukaryota; kingdom Metazoa; phylum Annelida; class Clitellata; order Hirudinida; family Piscicolidae; genus Branchellion; species Branchellion lobata. The sequence goes on along the minus strand of OX387250.1, from coordinate 11,692,708 downwards.
ATTGGAGGAGGATTGGAGGAGGAATGGAGGAGGATTGAAGGAGGGGTAGAAGAGGATTGGAGGAGGATTGGAGGAGGATTGGAGGAGGAATGGAGGAGGATTGAAGGAGGATTGAAGGAGGATTGAAGGAGGATTGGAGGAGGATTGGAGGAGGATTGGAGGAGGATTGGAAGAGGATTGGAGGAGGATTGGAAGAGGATTGGTGGATTGAAAGAGGGATCAAAGGCTCATTGGAGGGGGATTGGAGGAGGATAGGAGAAAGATCGAGGATGCTTCATTCTGGTTGATGTTTCGATGGGAAAACTGGGTGCGTCGATGGAGGTGGTGGCGAAGAGGTTCTTGTCGCTGCAGCAGCCTTTTGAGGCACAAGCCAAGCCTGTCGGACCCTTCCTTTAGAGGGGTGGAAGAGTGTGGTTGTTGGTGTTTTTGCCTTTCAAATGCAATCGAAAACTTAACAAATACTCTTGTTGGTGTTCGTACCAGGCATGCAGCAAAAACCATTTCAGAGCAACTTCTAAAGCAAGTCGGTTTACTGAAAAAATTGAAAAAATCGAAGAAATTTTCCATTGAAAGTATTTTAGCACTCTGAACAAACCCGATTTGAATTAACGATATTAAAATTACAAAAACTTCTCACTCTGCTTCTCGTCTCTATGTTTTTCCTATTTTTTAATGTTTTCTTAGCGGCCCAAAAACTGCAACTCCTTCTCGAAAGGCTCGCATTTAATTTAAAAACAATTAGAGATTTTGTCTCAAAGCTCTTTCAAGCTTCTAGCTTTGTAGATAATCGAAGGATCTCACTACCTCATAAATTGCTCAAAACCTCACGAATGAAGAGAAAGGGGCAAACTTAAGAAGAGAAGCACCAGAAAAACACCAAAAGCTTCAAAAAAGACTTGGAAAAGAAAGAGTTTCAAAGAAGCGCAACAGACGGGATGATGCCCCCATGTACTTGAGAGCCAGAAGGGTGTGCAGACAGGCCTTCTTGAACTTGAGTGACATGAAGCTGTAGAGGATGGGGTTGATGGTGGTGCTGACGAAGTACAGCACGCCCGAGGAGTAGAAAAGCACCGCCTGCACCTCTTGCCTCAGCGGCGTCTGCGACACCACTAGCAGGCGCTGCACGTGGAAGGGCAGCCAGCAGATGAAGAAGGCAATCACCACTGCAACTGTGGATGTACATATATACATATATGTATGTGTAAGCGCGCCCGTGTATGTGTGTGTGTGTGTGTGTGTGTGTGTGTGTGTGTGTGTGTGTGTGTGTGTGTGTGTGTGTGTGTGTGTGTGTGTGTGTGTGTGTGTGTGTGTGTGTGTGTGTGTGTGTGTGTGTGTGTGTGTGTGTGTGTGTGTGTGTGTGTGTGTGTGTGTGTGTGTGTGTGTGTGTGTGTGTGTGTGTGTGTGTGTGTGTGTGTGTGTGTGTGTGTGTGTGTGTGTGTGTGTGTGTGTGTGTGTGTGTGTGTGTGTGTGTGTGTGTGTGTGTGTGTGTGTGTGTGTGTGTGTGTGTGTGTGTGTGTGTGTGTGTGTGTGTGTGTGTGTGTGTGTGTGTGTGTGTGTGTGTGTGTGTGTGTGTGTGTGTGTGTGTGTGTGTGTGTGTGTGTGTGTGTGTGTGTGTGTGTGTGTGTGTGTGTGTGTGTGTGTGTGTGTGTGTGTGTGTGTGTGTGTGTGTGTGTGTGTGTGTGTGTGTGTGTGTGTGTGTGTGTGTGTGTGTGTGTGTGTGTGTGTGTGTGTGTGTGTGTGTGTGTGTGTGTGTGTGTGTGTGTGTGTGTGTGTGTGTGTGTGTGTGTGTGTGTGTGTGTGTGTGTGTGTGTGTGTGTGTGTGTGTGTGTGTGTGTGTGTGTGTGTGTGTGTGTGTGTGTGTGTGTGTGTGTGTGTGTGTGTGTGTGTGTGTGTGTGTGTGTGTGTGTGTGTGTGTGTGTGTGTGTGTGTGTGTGTGTGTGTGTGTGTGTGTGTGTGTGTGTGTGTGTGTGTGTGTGTGTGTGTGTGTGTGTGTGTGTGTGTGTGTGTGTGTGTGTGTGTGTGTGTGTGTGTGTGTGTGTGTGTGTGTGTGTGTGTGTGTGTGTGTGTGTGTGTGTGTGTGTGTGTGTGTGTGTGTGTGTGTGTGTGTGTGTGTGTGTGTGTGTGTGTGTGTGTGTGTGTGTGTGTGTGTGTGTGTGTGTGTGTGTGTGTGTGTGTGTGTGTGTGTGTGTGTGTGTGTGTGTGTGTGTGTGTGTGTGTGTGTGTGTGTGTGTGTGTGTGTGTGTGTGTGTGTGTGTGTGTGTGTGTGTGTGTGTGTGTGTGTGTGTGTGTGTGTGTGTGTGTGTGTGTGTGTGTGTGTGTGTGTGTGTGTGTGTGTGTGTGTGTGTGTGTGTGTGTGTGTGTGTGTGTGTGTGTGTGTGTGTGTGTGTGTGTGTGTGTGTGTGTGTGTGTGTGTGTGTGTGTGTGTGTGTGTGTGTGTGTGTGTGTGTGTGTGTGTGTGTGTGTGTGTGTGTGTGTGTGTGTGTGTGTGTGTGTGTGTGTGTGTGTGTGTGTGTGTGTGTGTGTGTGTGTGTGTGTGTGTGTGTGTGTGTGTGTGTGTGTGTGTGTGTGTGTGTGTGTGTGTGTGTGTGTGTGTGTGTGTGTGTGTGTGTGTGTGTGTGTGTGTGTGTGTGTGTGTGTGTGTGTGTGTGTGTGTGTGTGTGTGTGTGTGTGTGTGTGTGTGTGTGTGTGTGTGTGTGTGTGTGTGTGTGTGTGTGTGTGTGTGTGTGTGTGTGTGTGTGTGTGTGTGTGTTTAGATATATGCATGACCTTTGCATAAATATTTTTTGTATAAAAAAGACGCTTGATAAATGTGTTAGCAGCGTCATTTGAGAAATTAATAAGGTGCCTTTTGACATGAATGCTCAGAACCGCAAAGACCTTCACCGATCAAATTGATGATTTTTTGCGAGAGTACCTCATTTGGAGCTATTCTCGTGACTCAAAACGGCATTGTTGGCTCCTTATTGCGTCATTCAGCCTGTCCATCTGCATTATGGGCCATTAACCTCCAAAAAAATATTTGTTGCAATGTGACGTGCTAGTTCATCGCTGTGACGTAGCCACTGCCCCTTCTCCATACACCGAGTTACTCCTCTCTTCCTCACTCCTATCACTGCCTCACTTCCTCCACGGCCTCACTTCCTCCACTGCCACACTCCCTCCACTGCCTCACTCCCTCCACTGCATCACTTCTTCCACTGCCTCACTCCCTCCACTGCCTCACTCCTTCCACTGCCTCACTTCCTCCACTGCTTCACTTCCTCCACTGCCTCACTTCCTTCACTGCCTCACTCCTTTCACTGCCTCACTTACTCCACTGCCTCACTCCTTCCACTGCCTCACTCCTTCCACTGCTTCACTCACTCCAGTCTCGAGGGAGGGTGGCAGATGTGAGGTGTTGAGAGGTGTGAGGTGTTGGGAGGTGTGAGGAGTTGGAAGAGGTAAAACGTTGAGAAGGGTGGGGTGTTGGGAGGTGTGAGGTGTTGGGAGGTGTGAGGAGTTGGAAGAGGTAAAACGTTGAGAAGGGTGGGGTGTTGGGAGGTGTGAGGTGTTAGGAGGTGTGCGGAGTTAGGAGGTGTGAGGGGCTAGGAGGTGTGAAGGGTTGGTAGATGTGAGGTGTTGAGAGGTGTGAGGAGTTGGGAGGTGTGAGGAGTTGGGAGGTGTCAGGAGATAGGAGGTGTCGGGAGCAAAAGTTGGGAGGTGTGAGGAGTTGGGAGATGTGAGGAGTTGGGAGGTGTCAGAAGTTGGAAGGTGTCAAGAGATAGGAGGTGTCGGGAGTTGGGAGGTGTCAGGAGTTGGGAAGTGTCAAAAGTTGCGAGGTGTGAGGAGTTGGGAGGTGTGAGGAGTTGGGAGGTGTCAGGAGATGGGAGGTGTCAGGAGTTGGGAGGTGTGAGGAGTTGGGAGGTGTCAGGAATTGGGAGGTGTCAGGAGTTGGGAAGTGTGAGGTCTTGAAAATTGTCCGATATTCGGTTACATCACGAATGCACAAACGTTCAAACAACATCTCCTTTTTAAAACCTTCAAATGCCTTAGCGCCATTTGTGAACTAATACCTGAGCAGATGGCTGAAACCTTTCTTGCAACTCCAAGTGGCCATGAAACAAATCCTTGCGACGTGACAGTCTGACACTAACATTTTTTTCTTTATCGAAAGAACTGCAAGAAGACAATAGGACGTTTGAAGGTACTTTGTAGCAGTTTTCATAGTGAAGCCGACGCCTTTTATCACAAACTCTTTGTGTTTGGTCGTTCCACCACGTTCAATCTTTTAACCATTTTTTCACTAATAGAACAACTCTGAAACAAAGAAAATTATTTTTTGTAAACCGTTTTCAATTAAAGGTTTTTGGAAGGTTGAGGAAGGTTTTGCGAGGGGTTTTGCGGTGGTTGCTTGAGTATGATCGCCTCAGCATGGAAGAACTTGCCAACAATTTCTGCTGTTGACTTTATAATGAGAGAGAAGAGAAAGCTTGGTGCAGTCTTTGTTCGACTTCAGGGCTCTGCAAAGCACTACTCAGGGATGGCCTTTTCAAGTCAGCTTTTCTCATTATTTTTGTTATCAATAATAAATATGTAAAGTGCCAAGGCAAGTGATTAATTGATATTGTTATAACTTTTTCATAATATGTTTATTGTTGTTTGTTATTCAAATTAGTTTTCTAAAGTTTCAACAGAAAAGTCACGTGACACTAAAGATGCGGAAAACCAGTTTTGTGGTTGCGTAAGCCTTTGAAACATAAACTGTTGCAGAAGATCCGGCACATTGGAATATGCATAAAATGGGATTATCCAACCAATAAGTGCTCACGAAAAACGAAGAAAGTGCAATCGAAACGAAGCTTCATCGATGGACAGTGCTTAGACGCTCATACTAATAACACCCGTTGTATTGTATTGTTTGTTTTGTATTCAAGTCAGGAAGTTATGAACAAAATAGCTCACGGTTGCAACAACTGAAAAAAGATTGAGTGATAAAAGGAATGAAAGTGCACTTCCATTGGTTGTGGCTGCCAAGTTCACTGCCGTTGCAATCTACCTTGTCACCAGCTTGTCGCTTCCGCAAGTGTTTGTGGCGAAATGAACATTTTGCGACCTTATTCAAGGCAATGTTCTTCACGTACTGAAATGACCTTTAAAAAGGCTTCGTTGTCAATTTCACGTTCTTCATTCAACTTTCAAGCCCTCATTACCGGAAGGAAATCTGCCGCATCGGAAATGAGACACGTGAAAACGGAGACGAGCACACGTGGTCTAATGGAGACATTTCAGCCTCAGTTTGATTGCTCGTAAAGTCTATGCACCTTCTGCCATCTTTGCTTCCAAAGTTCCGCTCCAAACCATTTGTTGCTCGTGTGTGCTAGTGATGTTTGTATGTGTTTGTGATGTTTGTGTGTGTGTATGTGATGTTTGTGTGTGTTTGTAGTGTTTGTGTGTGTGTGTGTGTGTGTGTGTGTGTGTGTGTGTGTGTGTGTGTGTGTGTGTGTATGTGATGTGTGTGTGTGTGTGTGTGTGTGTGTGTGTGTGTGTGTGTGTGTGTGTGTGTGTGTGTGTGTGTGTGTGTGTGTGTGTGTGTGTGTGTGTGTGTGTGTGTGTGTGTGTGTGTGTGTGTGTGTGTGTGTGTGTGTGTGTGTGTGTGTTTGTGTGTGTATGTGTGTGTGTGTGTGTGTGTGTTTCTCATATTTTGGTGTGTTAGTGGGTGCATAGAATAATTAATTTTGCTTGTTTTGAAAGCCAAGAGTGTTATTGGTGAGGCATCCTAAGAAGCAACCGAGGCACTCAGTAATAATTTATAGAATTTAGAAAGTCCCTCCGAAACCTCCCTTCCAAGAGTGTGCACTCATCCATCACACTTGCCTGGACGTTTGCACGTTTCGACTTTACTCTTAATTCCACTTTTTTGAGTAATAGCGTTTGAAGATGAAAATGGATTTTTCAATTTTTGAGATTATCGGAAAGTTTTTTTCATGGTGTTTGCGACAACCAACAAGCAAGAAGCAACGCGCCTCCAGCAGCAGACAACAAGCTTTGCGAGTTTTTTCAACAGCTTCTGATGTCTGCTGAACACTATTTATAGGTGGAATTGAGAAATTAACTCAAAATGCAACAAAGAAAAACTGAAGAGGGTGTGAAAGAAGCAAAAGTCTTGAAAAAAGAATGACCACACGCAGGAGGCCCCATGACTGCTGCAGAGTTGAAGCCAATTGAGCCTCACTTCGCGGAGAGTTGTGGCAGGCAAGCACGAGCACTCAAAGCTTGTGAAAGTCATTTGAGCTTTGTGATCAGTTTCAGTTGAGTTTCCAAAGAAGCAAACGTTGCTTCTTTTCTGTGTACACAGTCCACCAGTGGGCCATTTCTTCAATCCCGTCAATAATCCCTGACTTGTGGCGAGCTTCGAATGACACCTTTCTATACTATTGAAACTTCTTCATGCGTGTGTTTCTCCCAATGCACTTTAACACAGAAACTTCACATCGCGTTGGTCTTCTTTGACATTAAAAATGCCGTTTTCCACCATTTCAGACCTCGCAAGAATCGCTTTTCAAAAAGAAGAAAAGAGCTCCAAATGAGAAGTCAACAATTTGAAAAGTGGAAATTGAATTTCACAAGCTGCATGTCAATAATAACACGATGATGCTCTTTTTTTCAAAATCATTTTTCAAGCCATTTTTGCAATGTGGAACATGTTGAGATGATTTCTTTGACGAACTACGAAGTTGGACGAAGTTGGTTTTATTGAAATAATTAGATTCCACTTTTGAAACACTAGCCTTCAACCGTATGTATTGCTTCAAAACCATGCCTGAAACCACAAAACATGCAAACAACAAGTTATTCAAGCGTAAGGGCACACTTAGTTTCCACACTTAAAAAGTGTGGAAACCAATGATAGAAAAAATAAAGAAAAAAATTTCGTCAATCGTTGAAAAAGTTCAAAGTTTCGGAGGGGGGGTGTGAAGGGGTTGAAGTTGTTGCGTGGAGTTGTAGAGTGGCGATGCATAAGGCCCAGTGAATCATGAGTTTGAACGAGACAACGCTGGACATAAATTCAATAGCTCCACAGACGTGCAAGGAAGGCCTTTTAATCAAGGTTAACATGTTGCAAGTTTCAAACTACTTTTTATCTCTCCCGTGGTTTTTTACGACATTCTAATGGCGCTTCAACAGAAGTCATTTATCAGCACGTCATTAACGCCTCATATCTTTGGTATTACTTCTCTTTGCTTATTTATTGCGATGTTTTGATGAAACAAGAACTTTTTAAAACTTCTCAGTAAGTTTCATTCATTTAAAATTTTCTCCAGCAAATCTTTTCAAAGTCCACTAAATGCAGCACAACACAGAACAAAACAGAAAAAAATAGAACCAAACAGAAAAAGACAGAAAAAGACAGAACAAGACAGAACAAAATGGAACAAAACAGAACAAAACAGAACAAAACAAAACAAAACTGAACAAAACAGAACAAAACAGAACAAGACAGAACAAGACAGAGCAACATAAAACAAGACAGAAAAACATAGAACAAGACAGAACAACATACAACAAAACAGAACAAAACCGAACAAGACAGAACAAGACAGAACAAGACAGAACAACATAGAACAAGACAGAACAACATAGAACAAAACAAAACAAAACAGAACAAAACAAAACAAAACAGAATAAGACAGAACAAGACAGAACAAGACAGAACAAGACAGAACAAGACAGAACAAGACAGAACAAGACAGAACAAGACAGAACAAGACAGAACAAGACAGAACAAGACAGAACAAGACAGAACAAAACAGAACAAGACAGAACAACATACAACAAAACAGAAAAAAACCGAACAAGACAGAACAAGACAGAACAAGACAGAACAAAACAGAACAAGAAAGAACAAAACAAAACAAGACAAAACAAGACAGAACAAGACAGAACAAGACAGAACAAGACAGAACAAAACAGAACAAGACAGAAAAAGACAGAAAAAGACAGAACAAGACAGAACAAGACAGAACAAGACAGAACAAAACAAAACAAGACAAAACAAGACAGAACAAGGTCCGAATGAATCATTTCTGTCGCCAATCATTGAATGCGTCCACAAGGCTCCCACCTGCTTTTGTGTGAAATTCAGCGGGTCTGAGGTTCTCACACCTCCCTCAAACACCCCTTTGGAGGACTCAGAGAGACTTCAAGGCTGCACAAGCAATCGAGGGAGGCTGGAGTGGAACTTTGAGTGGCTGAGACATTCATCATAATCACACGTACAACGGATTCAACTGTACATTCAGGAAAAGATTAATTCCTTTCTAAAGTGGTGGAGACGAATATTGTACAAGGATTCATTATCGCATGAGATAAAACATCTTCAGAGAGGCGCTCATGAAGATTATTCTATTTCTGCTTTTTTCAACTCATTTGAGGACAAATAGAAAAATCCGTTTAAATAGTGCGTAGTTTAAAAGTTTCCGCATGTTGCTTATTACACAGGAACAATAATTCGCACAACCTTCCCGCCACTATTATGAAATAATTGCAAACTGTGGTTCCGAAACAGGTGCAAGCTGACGACCACCTCACAAAGCTTTGAGTGAGTTAAACTAAACTATTTAAATTCAAAAATCTATTCTTCCAGATGAACGTTGCGGCATTTGAAAAGCCTGGGAGAGTAGCAACTCAGAGCTCTACAAATGTTAGGATTGGCTTGAACGGATGGCGTGCATTTCTGTTCGAGGAGTGCTCAATCCGCAAGGCTCCTTCTGAGTCAACAAGCAACAAACATAACCACCGGGTGCCTCAATCCTTTGAAGGCCATAACGAACCAACCATCAACAATTCACTTCCACTTAATCAATTGATCGAGACAAAACCTTCAAAGCACTTGCGAGACAAAGAGCACACGGCTGGTTTGGAGATTAAACCTGTAAGAGGTTGGGAGCCCTCACAAAGAAAACTTGTTCCATGAGGTCACAGAGAGATGAAGTCCTAGAAAGATGGATTCTTGGAGTAATGGAATCTTGGACTTAATGAGGCTTTTGAATTTTCAATGGCTTGCACGTTTCTTCGACAAAGTTTCAGGCGTGAGCGATCGAGCCAAGGAATGTTGGTTCCTTCCTTAAAAGTGAGTTTTTAAATCTTTTTTATGCTTTCTTTTGAACACACCGAATTAAATTTATGCGAAACCTTTAAATCCTTATGAGAGTGAAAAGAAAAAGTCAAAACAACAGCCTCAAGTTGACAAACTCCAAAGCATAAGTTAGTATTAATTCGTTAAAATTATTCAGCTGGTCTCATAAGACAGCTCCAAAGGTCTACACTGCAAACGAACGAAATATTGTCAATCACAAAACCCACCGAGCATCTTGAGCACGGAGATGCGCCTGCGACACGTCCGGTCGAGAGTGTGTTTTCTGTTGAAGCTGGCCTGAAGGTCTGTGTGGAGAGACCTGTGCAGCGTGAAAGCGATCTTGACGTACAGGGCCGAAAGGAGCGCCATGGGGAGGATGAAGGTGAAAAGAGTGGAAAGGTAGAAGGAATACACGTTATAATGCTGCGGTTCGATGTTGCACGTGACCGACTTCGGGATTCCGACGCCCTGCTCATCCAGCACGTAGACCAGGCCGTACTGCGTGAAGATGGGCACCGAGCCCAGACAGGAACCTATCCACACAAGCACCATTACGTAGGAGATCCGTTTGAAACCCAGAAGTGCTCGTGAGCAAAGCGGATGACAAATGGCGATGTAGCGTTCGACTGTGAAGGTAGTGATGGTGAGGATGCTGGCGTAACTTGTTGTTTCAGCCAGCATGATCCGCAACACGCAAAAGGTGTGGCCAAAGATCCAGGGATAAGAATACCAGAAGCTGTAGAGCTCCTGAGGCAGGCCCACCAGAAGGAGAAGGAGGTCGGATATGGCGAGGTTGAAGAGGCAGAAGTTGGTGGAGGTGTACATGAAGCGGTTGTGGAGGATCACCATGCATGTGAGCATGTTGCCCAGCACTCCGGTGAGGAAAACGATGACGTAGATGGTGCTGAAGAGAATGATCTTCCAGCTGTTCTGCCTTTGCGGACCTAACCTTTCTTGCAGAAAGAGGTCCAGGCTCTGTTCGTCAATCAGCGACACGTTGGCAACACTCATCTCTGCAAGAGAAACTCCAACGAGCATGAAACACCGTCAAAACTGAGATTGTTTGAATCTCCAAGTTTGTCTGGTCGAGAAGTCACTTTCATTATTGTATTGCCATCCATGCTCACGCGGCTTTTAAGCAGCCTGCATGCCGATGTTTGTTATATAGGCTCCAACGGCTGAAGTCCTCATGAATAATTCTTGTTCAAGTCTCAATTCAAAACCCAAAAAACGTCCATTGGGCCGTGGTGTCAGATTTAAAAAATCTTATTTCATCAAAAACCGCTTTCTTATACATTTTCTTTTGCAATCCTAACGACCCGCAGTGAGAGCTGTTACTCCTCTTAAATGTGCGAACTTTTAAAAAGTTTTTCAGAAAAGGTTTCCATACCAATGCATGAAACCGTTTCAACTTCTTGATGAGCTGGGCGGATTTCGTTGAAAGGAAATATATTTTTTTTAATAATTAAAATCAACATAACTAATACATATATATAAATAATAAAAAAATATATAAATAGCAACTAAAAATAAACATATAAATAAAAATAAAACGATAAACTGAAAAAAATGCAAACCAAAATGGGAACGAATGGAGCAATTTGTGAGCATTTATGCCTCTGAATGGCAGATAAGAGTTGTAAAAGGTGTTTGCACGCTGGTGTTGCCGAAAGAACACAATTTCGGCATCAAAGCCAGCGAGCCTTTCAAGTTCTGTCCGCTGTGAAGGTGCCGTACTGTGCAGTTTCATAGTGGCAGAACTCAAGAGGCTCGGTGGCTGTTGAAGTTCGAAGCTCTGTTAGGCATGAGGACCCGAGAAATCTTTCATGGCCCATTAAGAAGCAGTGCGAATCAGTGATAAAACCGTAAAAAAGAAAATTAGAAAATGAAAAAGCAATAAAGGTTTGAGAGAATTTATCAAATTTGATTATGAGAAACTTTTGAAAAGAATTGAAAAAAAGAGTGGGGGTAGTGGTTACGACTTCTTTATGGCGCAATCAGCGACCATAAAATTTAAATCGTAACTCCAACATCGATGGGGATGTGTGAAGGAGCGATGAAGGAGAGTGAGTTAGGTGCTTCAATGCTGGCTTGTGACTTGATGACCACTTCGTGTCTCGATCATTGCTGTTCAGGAGTGCCATTTTCTTCCACCCAGTTGCCGTCACAAAATGACTTTTATTGTGGAAATGTTCATATTTTTGACTTTTATTGTGGAAATGTTCATATTTTCATGTTTTCCTCGAAGCGCATGAATCCTTCGAGTTGTAGCTTCTCTTCGGAACGATTCCAATATTTGATTAAATTGGAAATTGCACGAAAAAATGCGAAACGAATAACAAGGCAAAATTTCTGCAGGAATGCAGTAAAAGAACAAGGTTTACGTTATGAAATTGCACTGAAATTCTTCTTCGACTCGATGCAGCCAACGTGGTGGTTGATTTTTTAATTATTTATTGATTTGTGACTTTTTATCAACATTGTCGTTATTGAGTTTGTGGTGTGATCCTCGTTAAAGCAATGTTCCCAGAGCCACAACACTTCTTTAGAAATTCAGTTGTTTTCAATAAAAATAAAATAAAGTTTCGAACACACGCAAGTATCATGACAACATGCATCATTTCACATGAAACTTTCTATTTCATCAGCTCTTTGCAGTCTCCCTATCGAACTCAAGGCCTGGAAGGAAGGTGAAGATCACAAAAACAAAACGAATGACTCTTCAAAAGCTTTAAAAAATTAAAAATTAAAGTTGAATTGATTCGAAGGGAAACGACAGCGCCTATGTGGCCTCGAAACTCTACGGGGTTAATGCCACTATAATAATATTCGTTTTTGTATTGTATTGTATTGTATGAGAGTCTTCTAAAAGTTTTAGCCTTTCGTTCATCTTTCCCTTTTTTTCAAGCTTTTCTCGCCAGCATGCTTCGCCCCAGTTCGAACTCAAACTCTAGCGACAAATGCATTCTCAAAACTATCGACAAACTCTCGAATTTTGTTCACCGACGAAGATGGTGACTTTGCAGACGAGATTGGGTCAAACAGCATGTCTCTATGGCATCCTCCTGTTCCTCTTGGTGACTCATCAACAAACATCCCTTCATGCCAGCATGAGTCAAGAGTTAACATCGATACATACTCCACCACTCAACCTTCGAACCTTCTCTCGACACCCTCTTCTTTCCTTTGGAACTTCAAGCTTTTAACCATTATACTCAATCATCATCAGTTGCTTTTCTGTTTCTAAAGCTCATATTCTTTGTTTTTCCAATCTTCCTCATCTTCCTCATCTTCCTCGTCTTCCTCATCTTCCTCATCTTCCTCATCTTCCCCATCTTCTTCGTCTTCCTCGTCTTCCTCATCTTTCTCATCTTCCTCATCTTCCTCATCTTCTTCGTCTTCCTCGTCTTCCTCATCTTTCTCATCTTCCTCATCTTTCTCATCTTTTTCATTTTTTTCCTCTTCTTCATCTTCTTCATCTTCCTCATCTTCCTCATCTTCCTCATCTTCCTCATCTTCCTCATCTTCTTCATCATCTTCATCTTCTTCATTTTCTTCATCTTCCTCATCCTTCTCCATCATCCACCACTGCATTTATTTATTTAGAAAAGCAAAGGAAACATAGTGGCTTGAGTCATAAAAGCTCTTCCAAATATGTGAGCCTCTCTCAAAAATTCAAAAGTTAAAGACTGTGGCTCAATCGTTTTCGACTTCGGAGTGAGTCTTCCTTTATGTCACAGTTTTTTTCTCCATCCTACTTCATTAACTCGCTTTTTAAAAGTCCTTCCAAGTTACAAGAAGCTTTGGAACAAACGGGGTTAGATTAAAGAGGATAACCTGAATAAAGCTGGCATTAAATATTGAAGGTTGAATATGCCTTAAAACATCCTCCTCTCAAAATGTTGCTTCGTATTTATGTTTTTCACTAGAAAATCTATTCAAAACCCGTTTAACGTGCGAAGCTGAAAATGCTTGGCAGGCTGCTGAAGGAACTTGCATTCAATTAGCGAAGCTTATTTGCACTGATCATCGATCAAACACACGACGCTGTATCCTCTCATCTATCAATTCAACTGCTAAGCCAACAAAAGTGCCAAAAAGCCTTGGCATTTGAGGACACTATGAGTTCTCTCTTCGAGCTCAAGGCAGGTGTCGAAACGAAGTTGTGCACTGAGGAAGGAGCACTGAAGAGCATTAAAGAAACTGCAGGGCACGACAACCTGCCCAGTGGTGCTGGTGGCACTACACGGAGTTTCGAAGGCCCTTTTCTTGGACCATAAAGCAAGGAAATGTGACATCAAAGACGTATATGGGATAATAAACTGAAATGAGATACTGCCAACATTGTGAAGATAAAATTGGAAGAAGTATGGAGTGATGATGAATTGCACGAATGAGGATAAGTTCGAGATGAAAGAACCAAAAGACAGAAAACAAAATCAGATAATTTCTGTTTCTTCTTGAAATCTTAATGAAGTACGATTCTTGTGGTCAATAAAGCCAGAGAGATGGTTGGTATGGCGCAATGAGGGACGCCATCGCCGGAGTTGGGCACCCTTTGGCTGCAAACAGCCAACAGAACTCGTAAGCGCTAACAATTTCTTCTCACGTACAGGTGAGGTATCATTTAATTGTGGCAACCTCCTTGAAGGTCACAGAACAGAGTGCACTTCCAAATTGGTCACTTATCTTTAATATTCCTCGTAGCTTTTATTCACCAATTTCTCTTCAAAAGGAGTTGCTGAGACAGCTTTAAATGCACGCCAAACAGGGGTTTTATTACAGGGGCATCATTACTCACGGCCATTGCTAAAGCTCCTCGCCCCCTCCCTTGCTCCATAAAACGATAAACATCAAATTCCGTTCGAAGAAACACAAAAACGATTTGTTCCTTCGATGGAGTTATATGAGCACGAGTGTCATTAAGTGGTTTCGGTAGTCGAGTTTGTTGGAGTTGTTTGGTGCAGAAGATACCATGCAGCTTCGAACACCACTGGAGTAAACAATAGACCAGTGGAAAGCTTGTCTGTCCACTCAATAATGAATGGAGTGCAATTTTCTCACATGCCTCCGCTAATGATGCAGTGATGAAGGATGGAGACGAATGCAGCCCAATGCACTGAGCAGCTGAGGGAAGAGGCCTCTGTTATTCATTATATGTTCTCCCACCTCCTCGGGTGAGCTAGAGGGCCATGAGAAGCAACCACATAAAATCAGATAAAACCACTTCACCAATGTAATTTTGTTTCAAGCAACTTTTCGAACATGTCAATGAGGAACAGGGATGAACTTAGTGGGAGGGCAAAGCGAGGTGTGCAATGACCGGAGTGGTCTTAGTGTTCCAACGCTGAGTCCCTCACACAACAATATGCAACTCCAACAAACAAACAAATAAACAAACATAACGCATTTTTTCAGTCAACAAAACATTCGAACACTGCCTCAGTGGTGGTGTCGTTTGTGGCTGTTTGAACTGCCTTCTTCTCTTCTTTTTTTCCCTTTTCCTCCTCTCTTTGTTCTTCTCTGCTTCCTTTCTTCTTGCTTCTTTTCTTTTTGCTATTCCTCTTTCCTTTCTTATTTCTTTTCATCCTCTTCTTCCCTCTCTTACTTCTTCTCACCCTATTCTTCCATCTCTTCTTTTTTCTCTTTTTTTTCCTCCTCTTCTTTCTTCCTTCTCCTTCTCCTTCTCCTCATCTTCTTCCTCCTTCTCTTCTTTTTTCTCATCTTCTTCCTCCTTCCCCTCCTTTCTCTCATCCTATTTCCCTTTCTCCTTCTTCTTTTCATCCTCTTCCTCTTTCTTCTTTTTTTTCTCATTCTTTTCTTTCTTCTTCTTCGTCGAAGAGCATCAGATCGACAGAGGCGAGCGGTTCTCTTTGAGACTGCATCAGACATTTGCAAAGGGCACACGTGGCCGTAGAAGAGCTGAATGGATTCGTGGTGGTGACGGTGCTAGAGAAGAATAGTTCGATGGAAGGTGGGTTGATAGGGGGTGGGTTGTTGCTGTTGTACCCGTTGTGGCTGGCATCATTGGGGTTGTCACAATTGTTTATGAAATTGTTACAGTTTTTGTTGAAGTTGTTATTGTTGGAGTTATCGTTGTTGTTGTTGTTATTGTTGTTGAAGTTGTCATTATTGTTTTTATTGTTGAGGTTGTCATCATTGTTGTTATTGTTGAGGTTGTCATTATTGTTGTTATTGTTGAGGTTGTCATTATTGTTGTTATTGTTGAGGTTGTCATTATTGTTTTTATTGTTGAGGTTTTCATTATTGTTGTTATTGTTGAGGTTGTCATTATTGTTGTTATTGTTGATGTATCTGGAACAATCGTCTGCAGCAAGGCAGTTTTTGAAGCTGTGCACGCTGCTTCCCAAGTGGTCTTCGCTGGACGAGTGAGTGCCGAGACTGCCTTGGTCGAAAGGCGCCCCATCAAACTCTTGTCTGGAAAGGAAAACAGTTTCGTTGCTGGTGAAACTCTGGTTGGAAAGAATTGAACAGGATGGCAAGTCACAAGGGAGGGGAAGAACGTTGTTGCACTGCGAGTGGTTGTTGCACTGTGAGTGGTTGTTGCACTGCGAGTGGTTGTTGCACTGTGAGTGGTTGTTGCACTGCGAGTGGTTGTTGCACTGCGAGTGGTTGTTGCACTGCGAGTGGTTGTTGCACTGTGAGTGGTTGTTGCACTGCGAGTGGTTGTTGCACTGTGAGTGGTTGTTGCACTGTGAGTGGTTGTTGCACTGTGAGTAGTTGTTGCCTTTATGTTCGTCTTCATGGCAAACAGAAGCAAGAAATGACGGTTGTTGAGTGTTGTTGAGTGTCTTCGAATGATCTTCTGTTATTTGCCTAGCGCCCCCTTTTGAAATATTTATTTCCGCAATTTTTTCTCTTGGCTTGCTATTCGCGTCCTCAAACCTATCCATAAAAAGACCACGTTGGAAGGCATGGCGGCTAAAGTTGCTCTTAATGTAACTGTTGTTGTTATTATTGTTGTTGATTTTTTTGTTGTTTTTATTGTTGTTGATATTTTTGTTGTTATTATTGTTGTTGAAATTTTTGTTGTTATTATTTTTGTTGAAATTTTTGTTGTTATTAGTGTTGTTGAAATTGTTTTTGTTATTGTTGTCGTTGAAATTGCTGTTGTTATTATTGTTGTTGGAATTGTTGTTTTTATTGTTGTTGTTTTTACCTATGTTGTAATGGTTCTTACTATTAGTGTTGTAATTGTTGATGTTGTTGTTTCTATTATTGTCGTTGTAATTATTGTTGTTGTTGTTGCAAAGTTCGACGGCGGTAACTGAATCGGAGAGGTATTGTGGACTCTTACAACAACTAATGGGACTTTCTTCCAGCTTCGAGGCACATTTCTCAACAGAGTCTCCAAACACGTCATCGAGTCGTCCTTCGATGTGTGGTCCTCTCACGACTTCGGAATTGCTTGCCAGCGAACACACGTCATTCCCACTCTCCCCCCAATCACCTCCCGAAACATCGTCTTCTTTGTTCTTTTCCACAACATACTTTTCCACTTTCTCATCATACTTCCTTACTTCGTCATCATCTTCCACTTCTTCATCATCTTCCTCTTCTTCATCATCTTCTACTTCTTCATAATTCTCTTCTGTTTTTTCATCCTCTTCTTCTACCCTTCCAGCATCATATTCTTCCACCCTTTCTTCTCCTTCTTTTGCCTCTTTTTTTTTGTCTGCAACATCGCCACAAGTCAGTCGGTCCATGCACATCTCCATCTGAACAAGGTGCTTCTGCAGCAGTGTAATCCTTGCCTCGGAGGCTTCGAGGTCGAGCAGAAGGGTGTTCCTGTCCTTCTTCAAGCGCCTCACCTCTTCCTGGGCGGACAAATCCCTCTTGAAGCCAAACGCTACAAAGGAGGCTTCTGTGGGTGTCAAACAAGGCTCCAGCCATTAACAGTTTAAAAGCTCCAGGAAGGAGGAAGGAGTGGGAAATCATGAAGAAAGACAAGGACGCCAACAAAACTTCAACGTAATGCCAACGACTGACTCACTGAGCTTCTGTTTCCTGATGGCCTCAACCTCATCCTCGAGTTTCTTGTTTGCTCTCTCAACCAGTTTGCCCACTCGTGACTTGAACATCACCTTCCTCGTCAGCAGGGCGTTCTGAAGTGGTGACGGCCATAATGACTCCACTCTCGAAAGTATTATTTTTGTTGCATTTGAAGGAACAGAATGCCTTGATCGATGAATAATAAATGAAATCATATAAGGAGAAAAGTTTTGGAGAGTGAATTACACTTTTGACGCTTTGAAAGTATTTTTTTTAATTTAACGAAAATGTTGAAGAGCAGTTGTCACTTCACTTGATCGAGTGCTCTCTCACATACATTTCGCACACAAATTGTATCCATGTGAGCCACAACCTGCTTGTTAACTTGTTCCTCCATCACCTGCCTCTTCGACTCCACAAAGCGCCTATGGAGCTGGCATTTCAACTCCTCTTCCTCCTCCACCCTCTCCTTCAACCGCCCCACTTCCCTCTCCAGTTGGCTGTTTCTAACTCGCAGTTGCTGGAAATAAAAAAAGAAATATTTGCAGTTTGAGAGAGCTGTCACTTGCATTGTGTGACTCAAGTGCGCCCCAAGTACTTGCAGGCATGTCGTTCGATACCTTGCATTCGTCCTGCCAACACTTTTTCTCCCTCAGAATCCTGCTCAAAAGTGTCACAATCAAATTCGGCGCAATGTCACAAGTGCTTTCGGACCTGTGAGGTTGGAAAATGATTTTGAGAGCTCAAAGAATGATCCAATTTTCGAAACTGCTTTTTTGCTCATTCATTCCATCACATCCTCAACCCAGAACTTTCTCATTCACTTTTTGTGATACGAGCCGAGAAACCTTTTTTGATGAAGAAAACGTAATGGTTTGAGAGTGAACATTTCATACGAAAGCTCCAACCTTTTCAACTAGTAAGTTATAGTTTGTGTATACCTCCTTCTACAATAACTTCCTTTTCGCAATGAAGATTTTCTTGAACATATTTTCAGCTTGATCGTGTACTTTATAACAGCTTTCAAGCCGATTGCTTCTACAAAAGTTTCCCAGCTATGTAAAATTGTAATATTCAACTTCATCCAACCAAAAATCACCCAAAAGCACCAGAAAGCAGCCAAAAGCACTAAAAAGCAGCCACAAGCACCAAAGAGCAGCCACAAGCACCAGAAAGCAGCCACAAGCACCAGAAAGCAGCCACAAGCAGCCACGAGCAGCCACAAGGATTTGCAAGCAGCCACGAGCAGCCACAAGAAGCTACAAGCAGCCAATAGGAGCATGAATTGGTGGCTTTGACTTTGAAGAACACGGGATTAGCATGCACACAGGAAGAAACATTAATTTCCATGAAAACTCACATTTCACTGATAAAACGCTCGAAAATTGACATAAACAAAGCAAAGAAGATTGACGTCAAAACAGTTTAAAAGTTAATTTCATGGACAAACGCCGTGTTGTTTTTATTATCCATTTCGACTTTCCAGCCTTGTGTGCCAAAGACTCAGCACTTTTCGCTTTTCAGAACAAAACAAAGCTTGGTTTGGAACCTGATTAAACAGCTTCAAAAATTACTTTTGCGAGGACACGTGACAACTTAAAAGCTTTATCGCTCAAAACTCGCAACTAACAACTTCCATTTATTTGTCCCCGAGTAATTTTTTTCAACTTTTTGCTTTTTAAATCATTTTTCAATGAACAACGACTTACGTCAGAGCAGTTTCATACACATCCCTGAAGAAAACGCAGACAACCACCAAGAATGCGAAAAATATTTTGAAACAATCTGAATCTGTACACTTTTTGCCACGTTTATTGTTTTTGATTTTTTGAATTCGATATGAAAAAACAATAACGACATGAGTTGTAAAAGTAAAAAAATCAATTTATTTTCGCCATTGTTTCAGAGCTGAGAGAGCCATTGCAAGGGGTAATTAAGTGTACATTGACTTCTCATTCTTGCGATACGACCGCAGAGAACATGGCTGGACCGTAAACTAGTGATGGAAAAAAGATGGAAGGATGGAGGGGAGGAAGGCGGGTTTGAGGCGGGTTTGAGGGAGGTTGCATAGGCTGTTTGACGATAGCTAGTTTGATAAGAGTACTATCGAAGCACTTGAAGCTGGGAGTCTTTAGTCTTGAACAAGAGTGGAAGAGAAAAGAAACGTGATGGAAATTGGCAAGCTTAAAAATGATGAAGAAAAAACGGCCAATGATAGAACTTGAAGATGCTTTCTATCAGATATGTCAAGTTAGAAGGTCATGAGAGCCTGTTGAGTGATAATTCCGAAGCAATAAAAGGCATTTTAGTTTTTTTTGTGGTAAAAATCAGACATAAAATAGTTGGGATTCCTGGTCTCAGCACATCAAACAAAATCTTTTGAAAGTTGCTGAAGCTCACTTCACGAAGAATACTTTCATTTCTCAGCAAGTTAAACTGCGCTATATAATTTTTTGATCAGCTCTAAAAGTTCATTCACTAGATCCGCCTTCACAACACTCAATGAGACGAAAGCTCTCCACAACCCCCTTGTTTTCACTGTATTTGGTGAATTTGTTCCATCTTTGCAAAATAATTTCGAAACAAACTTCCCGTTTCTACGTTGGAACATACGCCAATAAAAAAAATATTTTCCATGAAGTAGTTTGACCTGTTTTTATTTTGTTTTTCCAACTATTGAAATGCGAAATAAGGTTGAGAAGCAAGTTTGAGGAGTGTTTTAGCAACAATGCCCCATGTCATTTCGATGCCAGCAAGCAAATCCAGTTTTTAATTGAATTTTCGTTTTTTTTTCAAGGATTTTTGTTTTAATGTTTGAAGATTTTTTTTGAATATTGAAATAAATCTTGATGGCAACTCTGTGTTGAAGGAGGATCTGCTCATTTGATTAGAGCTGAACGCAAGAAGACACCTTGAAAAGCCGTGAAACTCTGGCAGTAGAAGCTTGTTGTGACGTCATTCTCAAAGAGCATTCGCCCTCATCAAACGAAAAAAATTTTAAAGTTTATTTGGCTGGGCACTTGTGGCGTTGCATGCACTTTCGAGTAATAAATCGGACATAAAAGTGACTTTGGAACATTCACTCAACAATCTTCAATAGGAAAACGTACAAGCCTAGAAGTCTTAGAGCTTTGCGAACTTGAAAGATTTTGAATCACTCACGACATTCCATAGTGACTTCTGGTTGAAGAGGACCGTATGGATTTTTGCTTTAAACCAATTATAAAGTTTGCTTTAAAAGATTTCAACGCTTGGCTTGATAGCGTGTTCTCATTAGTTGTGAAATCAAATCTGGCGTGAACCATCCATCAAACCGCTTCTGATCTGTCCGTTTATTGAAGGCTTTGGAGTGAAAAGACAAATTTGAACGGTTAAAAACTTTTGCAAGCATGAAGTCATTTCAGAAACAAGAGAGTTTTTGCATCTTCCCCCCATTGAGTTGACTCCACACTGTGGTCGTTTCTCCTGAATCCCAACAAGTTGGCTCCAACAGCGTGAGAGCTCTTCAATGGAGCAAAGGAGGAAGGCTCCTCAATGGAGCGAACAAGAAGGGCTTCTCAATGGAGCGAACAAGAAGGGCTTCTCAATGGAGCGAACAAGAAGGGCTTCTCAATGGAGCGAACAAGAAGGGCTTCTCAATGGAGCGAACAAGAAGGGCTTCTCAATGGAGTGAAAGAGGAGGGCTCACAAATGACCCAACGGTGCTAGCACTTCAGAGTTTCATAAGGCAATTTTGAAGAATAAATCACAGGTAATAATCAACGCAGCTCTTCAAGATGCTTAAAACAATGACGTACCTAACGAATAATAAAATAATAATAAATCATAAAACAATAATAAATCATATAAGGATGTTACATCATGAAATAACAATGAATCAGAAAATGAAACCAAATCTTGAAATAATAATGAATCATAGAATAAAAGTGACTCAGGAAGTAACAATGAATCATGATTACAGTGAAGTGAAAGATGAAGACGCCGGACAAGACGAGAGGGTGCCAGGACTGAGAGGTGATGAGATGAGTCACACACATCACAACCACATAAAGGAAGTACGAAAAAGTGGGAGCTTTCGTGCCCTGACTCATGCCAAAGCTTTCAAGCTCCAATGGCGTAATGTCCTCTTTGTTGACCACTCACCAGGAACACCCTTCAACGTGAACCTTTTAGAACACCAGTTTAAAAATTGATCCATGTAGAAAATGTGTTTTAAATATTTGAAATCTAATTCCCATTTTAAAAATTGAAAAATCAAAGCGCTTTATTTCGTTGTAGCATTTCTGGCGTGTCAAAAGGGCCTAGCAGCTTCCGGTTTTCCAGGACCACTTGCCAACTTCATTCGCACCCTCCCACTTGGTTAGAAGTTATATGCACTTGTCCAAGCATACATTTCTTTACATGCCTTGTACTCTAGCCCATGAAAAATCACTTTCACTCCCTCTCAAACCCATCCCATTTCTTCTCAAACGTCTTCCACACCACCTCTTGCAACACTTCACAACACCACAGGCACCAAGCCACCACACCGCCCACTACACCACTAAACCACACCACACCTTACTACACCACCACCACGCTACACCACAGCACCACCACAGCACCACCACAGCACCACCACAGCACCACCACAGCACCACCAAAGCACCACCACAGCACACCACACGGCAGTCTCAGACGACCTTGTCAAGGTATGCTTCCATGTAATCGTTTTCATCGATCACCTCGGATGCGTCGTCGTCGATGTGTTTCTTGAGGTCGTCCCTGCAGAAGGCACCTCCCGCCACCAGGCCTTTGAGCTGAGGCCCCTTGCGTATGTAGCCCTCCAGGAAGCTCTTGGTCGCTATCTCGCCTTGCTGAGGAGGTTGGAGTGGTGGTTGGTTGTTGAAGGGGAAAGTTGAAAATGGTAGTATTGTTTCGTATATTTATTTTTTGTGTAGTAATTGAAATGGTGGGAAGTTGGAGGGGTGTTTTGGAAGGTTTTGAAGTGAATCAAGGTTTGCAGCGTTCGCATGTGAGAGCAACCGTTAAACAATGTGACGTTTCAGAAATATCTCAAACGACAAGAAACATTTGTAAAGTTGAAAAGTGAAGTTGAAGGGTATTATTGAATGAGACACTCCTACGACCTGATAGAAGGAAAAGTGAGCTTTGAATGTCTCAAAGGAACATTGAATGTTGGTCGTGTTTTGAATGAAAGTTAATCTGAGGTTGAAAATGTGTTAAATCTGAGGTTGATGACGTGGGATGTTGTGACATGTGAGTTGGAGGGGTGTGTTGTGACGTGTGAGTTGGAGGGGGCAGTTGAGGGTTGAAACACCTGGATGAGGAACTGCCTGTCCACCTTGCGGATTTCTTTGGGCTTCACCTTGTAGTCCACGTAACTTGTTTCTATGACAACCGTTCTGTCTAAATTCCTGGGCTGAGTAAACAAATAACAATAAAACCATACAGTAAAATACAAATGAAAATATTACTATAGTGGCATTATAATAAGGGCAATAATAAGAATCGGGTTTAATTTTAAAAAAATCCACAAAACAAAACACCAACACAACAACATAACAACAACAACAACACCACCAACAATACCACCAATAACAACACTACCATCAACAACACAACAACAGCAACACAATAACAACACCACCACCACCACCAACAACAACACCTCTTTTGTGAGGGTGTGTTCGAGGTTTTGGAGCACCCTGAGGTGGCTGAGCTCCTGCATCTGATGCAGCACAGAGGGCTTCTTCATGGCCGCCTCAACGCCCCTCTGTTCCTCCAACTGCCGCCTCCGCCTCTCCAGGAAGCTGTACACGTCCTGCACCAACAACTGCACAGAGAATAACAAGAATAATAATAACTAAGAATACTCATAATAACTAATGACGAACGGAGACTGTATGAAAAATAATAAATATAATAATGATAATATTAATAAAATTATTAATAAAAAAGAGTTTTATGTGGTTGCCGTTTCTGTGAAAGGAAGAAACAGCAAGCAAGAACTGAGGAGAAGGCATAACAGCAAAGAATAAATGAAAAAGATTTAAAACAAGGAAATAATGAAAATAAAATGAATTGGTTCTTCAAGGATGGACAATCATTTGTGGTTGTTGAGGTTGTATGCAGGGTTCACTAGAAGTGGCTACGGAGGGATGGGGCTGCACAAAGGCATATATCGACCAATGGCAGCCCCATTAAGAACTAATGGAAGCATGCATTAACGGGAGGTCGCATGCTCCCGTGCTATTAGCTTAATGTGCTCAGAAATTCATGATGGCTTCAAATCATTAGGCAATCAACCAGTAAGTTCAAAACTCATTCTACAATCTCCAACTGAAATCAATAATTTAACCACAACAGAGAATGAATGATATGAATAAATAATTATGTTTTGTGGTCTTAATCATCAAGTGCTCATATCACGTGGTCATGTTTGTTGGTGCTGATCATCAAGCGATAACACCACAACCACCCACCTCCTCCTCCTTTTTCTTCTTGCCTTGCACACTCTTCACCACGTCCAGTGCCGTCTTCACTTTGTCTCCGAACACTGACTCCAAAATGCCGTCGTTCAAGCGGCATTTCTGTGTTGTCAGTTGCATCAAAAGTGAGTCACTCATGAAAGGGGTTGGAGTTGATGGGGTGTGTTGTGGCGTTAACACAACTCGAAAGTTAATTCAAGTCCATTCTTTTGTTCAGTAAACTTCACTTTTATATGGTAGACATTGCGGAAATTGCAACAATAATATCAACAACAAATAAAACATTAAAAAAACAATAAAAACGTGAATAACAACAATGACAACATTAGAGACAATAAACATCAACAGACAACAAAGACAACATCAAAAGACAACAAAGACAACATCAACAGACAACAAAGACAACATCAACAGACAACAAAGACAACATCAACAGACAACAAAGACAACATCAACAGACAATAAAGACAACATCAACAGACAATAAAAACAACATCAACAGACAGACAAACATTGATGAGTGACTGGGCATCCTTCACTCCGAACGACTCCTGTTTCGACCGCTTTATGTCGCCAAGCACCTGTGTTTGAGCGCATGTTGTCTAATCTAGCCTCATCCAATCCCATCCAACCTCATCCAATCCCACCCAACCTCATCCAATCCCATCCAATCCTATCCAATCCCATCCAATCCCATCCAATCCCATCCAATCCCATCCAATCCCATCCAATCCCATCAAACATCATTTAATCTGATCAATCACAATCAAACAGCTGCCAGCTCGATCAATCAAATGAACAGTCGGCTCATTTGATCAAATTTTACTTTAAAAGCTTTGATCTAACCTGGTTGCATTAAGCTTCTTCCGACCCCATTGCAGTCGGCACAAAGGACCATCAACGGCAACATCAAAATATTCCCACAACAACAAAAACAATATCAGATTCCACTGCAATTCCCAACCCATCTCCAACAGAAAGTCTTTGCAAATGAGGTTTGAACAAACACAAACACAGACAAAGCAATCGAAAGGTGGAGGCGCAGGAAGATGAAGAAGAAGAAAGAGAAAGGGGGAAGCAGAATGATAAAGGGGGTGGCATGGAGGAAGAGAGAAGAGGAGAAGGAGGAGGAAAAGAAGGAAAAGGAAAAGGAGAAGAAAAAAGGGAGGAGGAGAAGGAAAAAAAGGAGAAGGAGGACTGACCCTCATGATGCGGTTGGCAGTGTACACAAACTCAGAGTACTTGATGTGCAGGTTGATGCGGTCGGTCGAAAACTTCGAGATTGCTCTACAGTGGTGGTAGTGGCAGTGGTGGTAGTGGCAGTGGTGGTAGTGGCAGTGGTGGTAGTGGCAGTGGTGGAAGTGGCAGTGATGGAAATGACAGTGGTGGTAGTGGCAGTAGTGGAAGTGGCAGTGGTGTAAGTGGCAGTGGTGGTAGTGGCAGTGGTGGTAGTGGCAGTGGTGGTAGTGGCAATGGTGGAGGTGGCAGTAGTGGTAGTGGCAGTAGGGGTAGTGGCAGTGAATTTTGAACCTAGCGCGCCCCAAACACCACAACCACCACACACACCACAAACTCATTCACCGGTTTCGCCCAATTGAGTACTCGCATGGAGGGTCAATGAAATCGAATGAGTGAAACATCAAAACAAAGGTACAAACAGGAATAAACAAAAATGAAGAATAGTGGAAGAGCACTTGAAAAGTTTCGTGTCCTGAGGCCTGGTCTTGTGCTTCAGCTCCGTCAGCTGGTCAGGCAGTGTGGGCACCGCCAAGTGAGGAAGGTCTGTCTCGTTCACCTTGCAAGTTCATGTTTGTTGATCGAATTCTCCATTCAACATTGATGCATGCCCCATTCAACATCGATGCATGCCCCATTCAACATCGATGCATGCCCCATTCAACATCGATGCATGCCCCATTCAACATCAATGCATGCCCCATTCAAAATCGATACATGCCCCATTCAAAATAAATGCATGCCCCATTCAACATAGATGCATGCCCCATTCAACATCGATGCATGCCACATTCAACATCGATGCATGCCCCATTCAGCATCGATGCATGCCCCATTCAACATCAATGCATGCCCCATTCAACATCGATACATGCCCCATTCAACATCGATGCATGCGTCATTCAACATCGATGCATGCCCCATTCAACATCGATGCATGCCCCATTCAAAATCGATACATGCCCTATTCAAAATCAATGCATGCCCCATTCAACATCGATGCATGCCCCATTCAACATCGATGCATGCCCTATTCAACATCGATGCATGCGTCATTCAACAATTTATTATTTGGAACGTTTCTTCAAATTAAATTAAAGATGAATCTCTCAAATGTTATTGACTTTAATGGGTTTGAAATTGGTGCATACTATAAACATGAAAATGGATATTCAGGAAAGAGGCATTAGAATAGTTCACAATGCAAAGCCATTCAAGCTTTCAGGTGAACATCAGATTCGTTACCGTGACGAAGCCGAGAGTTTTTGGATTGAAAGTATCGAATCTGTTGTAGGTGAGTTTCGACTCCAGGTTGGGAATTTTGTTGAAAAATGATTGCTCTGCGTCCATCGACAACCACCAGCCTGCAGTGGAAATGTCGACAGAAGCTGAAACTGCAATGTTCACACTCCAACATGCAAATCAAGTTGCTCCCAGTAGAAGCTGAGAGTACTGGCTCCGATTGGAAGATCGGTTGGTGCTTGCTAAACAGACCTCCACACCCAATGCTACAAGCCACCACATACAAAGCTACAAGCCACCACATACAAAGCTACAAGCCACCACATACAAAGCTACAAGCCACCACATACAAAGCTACAAGCCACCACATACAAAGCTACAAGCCACCACATTCAAAGCTGCAAGCCACCACACTTGAAGCTGCAAGCCAACATAAACACTGACTCATACAGCCACCAAAAACCATTTGCATTACTCAACTTGATTCAATTGATTTCTTACGTGCTTTTTTGTTTATCATTAGCTCTTTCGTTTATTAGCTCTTTCAACAAAAAAACCAACAAAAACATTGAAAACTTCACTCAAACAACACCAAAAACAGCATCAACTCAAACAATAACAGAAGCCGCAACAACAACAACACCAACTCAAACAACAACAACAACAACAACTCAAACAACAACACCAACTCAGACAACAAAACCAACTCAAACAACAACACCAACTCAAACAACAGCACCAACCCAAACAATATCAGCACCAACTCAAAGCACTAACAACAGCAGCCGCAACAACAACAACAACAGCAACTCTGCCAAGTCAGCCAGCCACTGTACCATCGTAAGCGTGGATGGGGTAGTTGCACAACACACTGCCGCCAACGTACACCTTCTTGCTCGAGTTCTCCGTCAAGGCTACCGGCTGTTGCATGGCTTGGAGGAGGGAAGGAACAACAGTTCATTGCAGCATTTTTATTTTTTGAAATTTGAGAAAAATATTATTTTAAAATTCAATTCTGGGAATGCATTAAGATGGTTAACTTATCTTCAAACTAGTTTTTTAGCTAATTCTCTCAAAAAATTGTGTAGCGCTGATTTTTGAAGGCCTCATGGGCATGCGCTCACGAGGAGTGGCGAGAGACATCCTGACGGACTCAGCCACGCAAAGGTCTGGCGTGGTCTTGTAGTGGTGGTACTCGGTCTGACCATTCGTCAGGTTCGTCACCACCACACACAACTCCTTCCGGAAACGGCTGTACAACTGGAAAGGTTGTGGGTTGGATGGTTGGTGGAAGTTCTTGAAGGAGAGACCAAGAAGCCTTTGAAGGCAACGATCACGGAAAATGCCCTGAATTGAAGCTCACAATGTACAACTACTTCACCTCGCACGAGGTAGCATGCTGCAGCGAGTGAAACTCCCCAAACAGCTGCTTGAAACTCTAATTCGGCTTTCTAGCGTTCGCAAGGCAAACACTTTCCACAACGAAAAACGTAACAAGGATTAATTTTTTATACTACTTTGTTCTCGTAGTAAGGTATTTCTGATGAGGGCTTTGTTCTCAAGCACAATAGAGGAATGCTTGTGAGGTCATGAACCCGTCAAACGATCCTTCAACAAGCAAACAACAACAACAGCAGCCACCTCATTGTAGGTCAGATTGCTCTTCCCTGACACCTCCTTCAAGCGCTGGCCCAGCCACTTGGACAGCGACTTACCCGGGTTGAGACCTCCTGAGGCCATGCAACACAGACCACACTGACCACATGCTTTGTCTGTTGCAAGGGACAAGGAAGGACGTTGGGAAGGGGTTGTGAGGGGGTTGTGAGGGGGTTGTGAGGGGGTTGTGAGGGGGCTGTGAGGGGGTTGTGAGGGGGTTGTGAGGGGGTTGTGAGGGGGTTGTGAGGGGGTTGTGAGGGGGTTGTGAAGGGGTTGTGAGGGGGTTGTGAGGGGGTTGTGAGGGGGTTGTGAGGGGGTTGTGAGGGGGTTGTGAGGGGGTTGTGAGGGGGTTGTGAGGGGGTTGTGAGGGGGTTGTGAGGGGGTTGTGAGGGGGTTGTGAGGGGGTTGTGAGGGGGTTGTGAGGGGGTTGTGAGGGGGTTGTGAGAGGGTTGTGAGGGGGTTGTGAGGGGGTTGTGAGGGGGTTGTGAGGGGGTTGTGAGGGGGTTGTGAGGGGGTTGTGAGGGGGTTGTGAGGGGGTTGTGAGGGGGTTGTGAGGGGGTTGTGAGGGGGTTGTGAGGGGGTTGTGAGGGGGTTGTGAGGGGGTTGTGAGGGGGTTGTGAGGGGGTTGTGAGGGGGTTGTGAGGGGGTTGTGAGGGGTTTGTGAAGGATGGTTGGAAAGTTCGAGAGGAAGTACTAGTTTCATATTCTTTGTTTGAAGAGCTAACAAATACTCCTCCAAGAAATGAAAATCATAATAGAGAATGACGTACAAATGGAATAATGAATCAGATTACAAATGATGGATCGGATGGGTGAGGAGAAGCAAGGAAGACAAACATTGAAACAGCGCTAACAACACACAAGGCAACAGAAGAAGAAAAAAAAAAAAAATTAAGAAGAAAAAAAAACAAAATAAATGAAAGAAAGAACGAAATCAACCGAAATGTAAATGAGGTGGAAAAGAAAATAAAGAAAGAGGAATGAAGAAAGAAGGAGAAGAAGGAGAAAGGAAAGGTAATAAAAAGAGAAAAGAAGAAGGAGGAGGAGAATGAGAAAGAGAATGAAGAGCGACCCTTGATGAGGTTGTAAAGGTCGTTCTTGAAGTGCTTTTGGAGGTCCGAGGAGTTGAAGCCGACACTGAGAAGTGCAGCCACCACCGCCCCAGTGCCACTTCCCGCCACACGCTGTATCTGCTGCCACACCCCCGAATCTTCAAGCGCCTGCAGTGAAGGTGGTTTGGTGGAGGCGGTGTTGTGGAGGTGGTGTGGTGGGGGTGGTGTGGTGGAGGTGGTGTGGTGGAGGTGGTGTGGTGGAGGTGGTGTGGTGGAGGTGGTGTGGTGGAGGTGGTGTGGTGGAGGTGGTGTGGTGGAGGTGGTGTGGTGTGGTGGAAGTGGTGTGGTGGAGGTGGTGTGGTAGAGGTGGTGTGGTGGAGGTGGTGTGGTGGTGTGTTGGAGGTGTGTGTGAAAATTGGAAAGACTTTAAATTCCTCATAAAACTTCTCTTTTTTTTTATTCTATGAGAGATGAGGTATTGAAAATCTAGGAGCGATGGATACAAGAGTGCACTGGTTCGCGTATGTTTGCAGGCTGCATGGCTGCACAGCGTTGTTTACAGCTCCAAAGGTTTGATGACGTTGCAGAGGTAAGAGGCCTCTCAGAAGAAGGCATGTTGATGGCGGCATTAAAACTCCATGATGGCCCTTCTGAGTGTTTCGTTGAAGTTCTGATCGATGTATGTGAAATCCCTCCCCCAATATGTAGTGGTGGTTTTAGTTTGCCCTCGTTAATGTTGTGTGCTTGGCTGCATCGATTGAAAAGTCGATTCAAACTCATATTCGGGAGTTTTTATGAGCCACAATTTCAGAATGGTACAAACTTTCACAAACGATCGTGAAGCCATTGGTAGTGAGACTACCTCGGTGGTGATTGATGAAGGAGGAGGAAGGTTTCATAGGCTCTAAAGTCACCACAGAGTGCTCGTCTATCGAACACATCGAGTGTTGGCCCATTGATGCGTAGACAAACTTTGAGGTGAAGTAAACATTGCATGAGTCACTCTGAAGGCTGCAGGAGAGCCTGTTTCTTGCCGCCAACCCTCGTTCCAAAACAACACCCCCTTCGAATGAAGTGAAACAGAACTATGACGTGGTCGGTTCGTCCATTGGGGACATAATGTCGAGTTTGAAGAGGCGAACGGAGCACACCTTTCAAACTCCTGCATTCATTGAATTTTTGGTCCTCTCTTGTGCAAGGTTTCTCTTCAATGCCTCAAGCCCCTCACTCATTGTGCGGGCAGACACAACAATCCCTCTCAATGCCTCTCCCATGCTCACATAACTCTAACGTGGCCTTCCACGTCTCAATTGAAGACTCAATTGATCGGTCTCAACTCTACTTCCATCCATACATAACTTCAACAAGTCCATACTTACATATTCAAAAATAGCCTTGAAATCGATTTTCATCGGCTCACGACTGTAAGGAGGGTTAGTGGAGACGAACTGACGAAGCTTCGAAACAATGGCATTTGTGAAGTGCATATGTGCACGAGTGGCAGGGAGGCTTCCTTATCAAACAGCTCACGTGCACATGATGCACACGAGGTCACGTGCAAAATCAAACAAATGCGTTTTTGAAATCACTATTTGTTGACGAATTATCAGCGGAAAAACGTTTTTTGGATTATTTCTAAAGAAGGAATGGGGGTTTGAATGAGGATTCTTTGTTATTAACATTTTCAAAAACACAGTTTTTGATAAGCTCGAAGCTGTACGAAATCTGAAAAGTAAGATGGCTTTGATGTCACCATCAAACAGACGGACTGAAAATGTCCAAACAACACATCCATACACATCCACACACATCCATACACATCCACACACATCCACACACATCCACACACATCCACACACATCCACACACATCTACACATATCTACACATATCCACACACATCCGCACACATCTACACACATCCACACACATCTCCACACACATCCACACATATCCACACACATCCACACACATCTACACGTATCCACACACATCTACAGACATCCACACACATCTACACACATCTACACACATCTACACACATCCACACACATCCACACACATCAACACACATCCACTTCACAACACCTTGACGGCTCCGGCGTAGGCGAGGAGTTTGTTGAAGCCGCCCTGAAAGACAAGGTTTTCGAAGGGGTACTGGTACTGTTCCAGGCGGAGGTCCGTGGAGAAGGCCTCTTGCTGCGGCAAGTCAGACTGCTGCTTCGTCTCCGGCTGTTGCTGAATCAGCTTTAGCAGTAGCTGTTGTTGTTGTTGTTGCTGCTGCTGCTGCTGTTGTTGTATTTGTTGTGGTTGTTGTTGTGTTGGACGTTGTTGTGATTGTTGCTGTGTTGTTTGTTGTTGAGTGTTGCTTCCAGCCTCAGTCTTCTTCTTGTCAACAGCTTCGGTTTTCTGGGGGCACATGTCGGTGGAGGAGTTTCGGCAGGGAATCAGACCAAGCCACAGAGCATGCTTCTTCTAATCCGAAAACTAAAATTTTGAATTATTTTAATAAATTTTTGAAGCGAGCAATGAAGAACAAAAATCCTTCGGTCAGTGAAAGTGAAAATTGAAATCACTCCGAATTTTGGTTAAGGTATGTTCAAAAATAGATTAGAGAAGAAAGTAACTTTCTTGCTGCAGCATCCAACACTATCAACTCCCTTCATCGCATGCACACACGTGAGTAGACTACTGCTATGCATATAGAAACTCACGAATACATGCAGTATACCTGGTATGAGATTCAATGGAGCTCATTCGGTGGGCACTCAAGTTTGAAAGTTCCAAAAACTTGTGAAACAACTTGAAAATCAAAAGTATGCAATGGAGATAAACAGGAGACCTTATTTTAAGGTGGTTTCTGAAGGGTAATAGAAGGAGGAGGAAGAGGGGAAGGAGGAGGAGGATGAAGAGGAGGAGGAGGAGGAGGAGGAGGAGGAGGAGGAGGAGGAGGAGGAGGAGGAGGAGGAGGAGGAGGAGGAGGAGGAGGAGGAGGAGGAGGAGGAGGAGGAGGATGAGAAGGAGGAAGAGGAGGAGGAGGAGGAGGAGGAGGAGGAGGAGGAGGAGGAGGAGGATGAGAAGGAGGAAGAGGAGGAGGAGGAGGAGGAGGAGGAGGAGGAAGAGGAGGAGGAGGAGGAGGAGGAGGAGGAGGAGGAGGAGGAAGAGGAGGAGGAGGAGGAGGAGGAGGAGGAGGAGGAGGAGGAGGAGGAGGAGGAGGAGGAGGAGGAGGAGGAGGAGGAGGAGGAGGAGGAGGAGGAGGAGGAGGAGGAGGAGGAGGAGGAGGAGGAGGAGGAGGAGGAGGAGGAGGAGGAGGAGGAGGAGGAGGAGGAGGAGGAGGAGGAGGAGGAGGAGGAGGAGGAGGAGGAGGAGGAGGAGGAGGAGGAGGAGGAGGAGGAGGAGGAGGAGGAGGAGGAGGAGGAGGAGGAGGAGGAGGAGGAGGAGGAGGAGGAGGAGGAGGAGGAGGAGGAGGAGGAGGAGGAGGAGGAGGAGGAGGAGGAGGAGGAGGAGGAGGAGGAGGAGGAGGAGGAGGAGGAGGAGGAGGAGGAGGAGGAGGAGGAGGAGGAGGAGGAGGAGGAGGAGGAGGAGGAGGAGGAGGAGGAGGAGGAGGAGGAGGAGGAGGAGGAGGAGGAGGAGGAGGAGGAGGAGGAGGAGGAGGAGGAGGAGGAGGAGGAGGAGGAGGAGGAGGAGGAGGAGGAGGAGGAGGAGGAGGAGGAGGAGGAGGAGGAGGAGGAGGAGGAGGAGGAGGAGGAAGAGGAGGAGGAGGAGGAGGAGGAAGAGGAGGAAGAGGAAGAGGAGGAGGAGGAGAAGGAGGAGGAGAAGGAGGAGAAGGAAAAGGAGGAGGAGGAGGAGGAGAAGGAGAAGGAGGAAGAAGAGGAGGAGGAGGAGGAGGAGGAGGGGGAGGAGGGGGAAGAGGAAGAGGAAGAGGAGGAGGAAGAGGAGGAGGAGGAGGGGGAGGAGGAGGAGGAGGAGGAAGAGGAGGAGGAGGAGGAGGAGGAGGAGGAGGAGGAGGAGGAGGAGGAGAAGGAGGAGGAGGAGTAGGAGGAGGAGGAGGAGGAGGAGGAGGGGGAGGAAGATGTTAAGGAGGAGGAAAAGGAAAAAGAGGAGGCTTGGGTGGAGCTTGATTGTGTAACAGTTTTAAGGCTGTATGCAAGTTGTTGGCGTTTAAAGCTGGCAAACACTTTCTATGGCTCCATTCATTCGGAGCCATTTGCCCTCAATAAGTTCATTTGTTTTTTGAATGCCTACGTCCTGTTATGGAACGTTTAAATAAAGTCCTTGACTCCACTCGTATTCGCTTACAAAACTCCACGGCCTCGAGTTGATTGCCCCGAGCAAAATGATGAAGCGTTTCATTGATTGAAATCTGTTTGATTATCGTCATTCTCATGTTCATGCATGGAGCGAACAAGCATATGCCAATCCTTTTCCATTCACACCACCGCACATTAACTGCACTTTTATTAATTAATGACGATCTTTTGAGTGAACATATTGCATGAAGCACGGATGCAAGAATCTGAAAAATGTTTTTATGAAAGATCAGACTGCAAATGCTGCCTTGTTTTCATTCGAGGCAACGCTGAGGATCAGAC
The DNA here is from genome assembly GCA_947562095.1 of Branchellion lobata. NCBI lineage: Eukaryota > Metazoa > Annelida > Clitellata > Hirudinida > Piscicolidae > Branchellion > Branchellion lobata. The sequence goes on along the minus strand of OX387250.1, from coordinate 11,659,312 downwards.
TACTATGCAGCTTCTTTATGATTCACACTTAAGGTTGCTATGAAATGCTTGCAAAAAACAAAACGGATGTTGGTTTTCTGAAGTATTGATGAAAAATGTGTTGAATTCACTGTTCACGAAATCTACACGAACCAGCTTATTTTGTTCACTTGAGCACGCAAAACATGGTACTTATTTTAGAATGCAGTCTATTTTTTAGTTCTTTTTACACAAGTTTAAGAATAGCTTCTTTGCTTGTTAGTCAAAAAAATCATTTATCTCAATGAAGCCAGTTTTTCTCGTTTTATGGATGTTATAAGCATAACTTGAGTCGTTACTTTTTACTATTTTCAATTCATTTGAGAGTCTTTAAGTTCAGATCAAGTTTTTACGTTGAGGCAGATTTCCATTATAAATTTTGAGAAACCAGAGATAAAATTGACTCGTTAGCCAGAATTCAATCTGCATTGCACTTTTGAACAGTGTGGAACAGCGCTATACAGTGATTTGGTAAGATTTAGAATAGATTGTGGAAACAACTCTCATATTTCTGAATTATCCAACCATACGCTTTAAGAATATTTATGAAGATTATTGTATAATGAAATGCAAAAAACATGTGATGATGATATTTACTAAAAAACTAAAGTCACTTCTAAATTTAAAAAAATTACAAAAGTTTCTTGCTCAAGTTCATTGAAAAAAAATTCGTTTGTGAATATATAGTAGTATTGGAACAATTTATTGTTTTATAACATTAAAACTTTATGAAAACATCAATTTATTCTAAGAAATTACGACTAGAACTTGAAAGTTTCAAAGTACTTTGAGGTTTCATTATTATTTTGGTTCTATGTACATGCTAACGATAATTAAAGATGCTAACTCCGTGGTTCAAGATTGAGCAGGAGCATGCGTACATTATAATACTCATTAAAGCCAAACATGTCAAGGTGCCTAATAATTATGATTATATTTACCCATTTATTATTTTTTTCAAAGATAAGTTTTGCTTTTTAAAAAATATAATACCTGCCTACTATGGGTTTTAACCATTGTTACTATTTAAACTTTCAAAAATTTTCGATCATTTTGAACTAATTAGAAAAAAAACTCAGATTTCAGCTGATTCGGAACCTGTAATCCAGATTTCAGCTGATTCGGAACCTGTAATCCACATCGGTGATTTTGACTTCAAGTTTTATTGCAAACCCTATTATCTTAGGTTTTATTATTAAAGTTTTTCGATAATAAATTGTTAATCGCTTCGTATAATTGATTTTCAAGAATGTTCAAAAGTTTGCGTGTTTCAAAAATGAAATAGCAATCAAATTTTACATTTACGATAATTTCACACAGATTGCACTTTTCAAATCAGTTGGTTGAAGATGGTGAAGGCTCAGCAGAATACGAGAATGGTGGGCACTTTTACGAACAAATTTTTTTAGATTTAAATTCAAATCAGTTATTAAATACTTTTTTATATATTTAAATAACCAAAAAACAATTATATTTGAAATTCAAAATTTCTTTCAACCAGGCTTCTTCCGTGTGAAAGTGCCTAAGTTTCATGCTGGTGAAGAGTTTTCAGACCTCAACATGCTGACCAAACTTCTCACCCACCCGGGAAAGACATCCGCCTCAGCACCCTCCATTGAGGCTATTGGTCATGCCATGTGTGTCTGTGTGTGTCTATGCGTGTCTGTGTGTCTGTGTATGCTATTTTCTATATTGCTTTTTGATGGTGAAGCTTATATTAAACTTATATGATTGTTTTATGCGTCGAAGAAGTTTTTAAGTTTGGATTTTGTTGGTTGATCCTTTGATTCAAAACCTCTGAAGATGATGAAGACAATGCTGAGGAGCATTTCGACTGGCATGTAGAGCAAACAGTGACAAAGAGTGATGATGATGAGGAGGAGGATGAAGATAAGAAGGATATATCCCTGTCCAGTCCAAAGTATGGATTCGCCAATACCAGAAAAGGAGTTTTCAAAAACCTTCAAGTTATTACATTTCCATTGAAATATTTGTAAAATCTTTTATTAAATATATTTCATAAAATTTATTTTTTTTCTTTCACAAAAAAATGAAAACATCTCATGTCAGGATTTTCATCCATGTTTTAGTTTCTTTGCATGCACAGTGTTCGAACTCCATTATCAGTCTCCATTAATCCATCACCGAGTTCTCCACCATTCCCAGGAGCACTTGTGGGATGTGATTGATTTGGAGGATGCAGATGGAGTGAGTGAAGGAGAGAGGAGGCAGAAAAGAATGAAACAGGAAGAAGAATCATTTGATGATGACCACTATTTGTGTGTTTCAGCCACCTTCACATCATCATCATCATCATCATCATCATCATCACCATTCCTCCACCACACAGGGCAGACCTGTACAATGATGAGCATATACAACCTCTCATTGCCTTCCAGCCAGAATGGCTCCAGGCCTCCATCTTCCACTCCCTCATCAATTATACCAGTTGTGATGAAGCTAGTACTAATACTGATGCTGATGCTCCCACCAATACTAATACCACAACAGACAATACTAGTACCAGCCAAACTTTTAATGCTAATACTAATATTAGTAATGCTAGAGCTACTACAACTAATAATAACGACACCACTATTACTACAACTACTACCACAAATAAAAATGCTACTACTACTAATACTACCACAAATACTGATATTACTACTACTAATACTAGCACTACTACAACAACTACTAATGCTGCTGGCACACAACGCCTAGTGTACAAGTTCACAGCGCAAGAGCAGGAAGAACTTCTCTTGCTCCCCAGAAAGTGCTTTCTCTTAGGTACATCCTGTCTGCTTGAGGTGGAATCACATGGGATTATATCAAGAGATCATGGAAGTATTTCATATAATCATAAATAGGAATTATAATAAACTTGAATATTCATTAAAACATAATTAAAAAGTAGGTTATCGCCCTTGGTTGACTGCCACCACGCCAGAACCACATTGCGCTGTGCCACGCCACGACCACAAAACACCACCACGCAGACAAGCGTCAGAAGAGAGTGGCATATCTGGCTCTGGTAGACATTCTACTGGCATTCGCATACGACCACAGGACCACCCAGGGAGACCCTTCCGTTCGTTGACTCCTCCCTCCTTCTCTCCAACCTTCCTCCTCTTCCTTCTCTCTCCAATCCTCTTCCTCTTCCTTTCTCTTCAACTTACATTTCTTTTTAATGCTTCATATTCTTTTTCCATCCTTCTTTAACTTTCACTATTCTACTTTTTAATCACGTTCACATTTTCACTCGCCACAATAATTTTATCACTCATACTTATCAAATATTCTGTCATTTTTGATTTTTTATCTCTAAATGTTTTCTATTTTTCCTCCTCCATGCTCCAATATCAATGTCTCATTATCTAATCTTATATATTACAGCATTCTCCTCCGCAGGTGGAGTCGGGTTGGACGATCAGCAAGCTGAGCAGCACCTTGAGTTGGTTGGACGTGTTTGCAGACCTCAGGAGCGTTTTGGTGGCCTTCTTCAGACGTTCCCTCTCCTTCCCCCTCCACCGCCACTTCGCTCTTTCGCTCACGCTGTTGTCAGACGTGGCGTGCATTCTCGGCAGAGGTAGGTGTTTGAAGGGTGTTTGAGAGGTGCTTGAGGGGTGCTTGAGAGGTGCTTGAAGGGTGTTTGATGGGAATTCTCTTTCGCGCATTCTATGCCCGCCCCATCGTAGCTCCCATTCAGCATCAAATTTAGGGTCATTGTATGTTGCGTCTCGAGTCCATGTGATGATGCATCCAAACCTTCACTGACCTCCCACCACCACCACCAGGCAGAGAGTACGTGATACGGTGCATGCTGCAGGTGAGGCGCCTGCTACTACGGCAAGATGACCACTACCTCCTCAACCAACTCTACATCGACGACTACTGCCTGTGGCTGCAAGGAGTCAAGAAGCACTCACTACAGAGGCTGGCTGAGCAAGTGGCTGCGGTGAGGGAGGATTGGTTGTGAGTGGAGCTCTACGGAAGAAGTTATGGGCTTTTTTGTTCAGAGTCGTTGGTCATTTTCACAACACACGTCGGATTTCTTTCATAAATCCACAAATGTTTTTAACGTTGTTTTCTTTGAACCAGACGACGATAAGCAAGGAGGAGGTGGGCCTGGACCTGCCTGAGCTGGAGATGGCTGCAGAGCTGGTGCTTCAGGAAGAAGAAGAGAGGAAGAAGATGAAGAAGAAGATGGTCCGTGTGAACGAATGTGATGACGATACCGATGATGAATTTGAGAGTAGTAGCGATTCAGATGATGAAATTGATGAAAAAGGCAAAACTGATGAAGAGGATGATGATGACGATGAAGAAAAAAAAGTTAATAAAGAAACCTTATCGGATGGAAGCTGCGTAGGTCGATGTGATACTTCGAGACAGCATGAAGTTGATAAATGCGCCCATGAGATGACCCGTTTGAATCTTTGACTTTATCTCCTTCTATAACTTCAGCAAATAAATTTCCTCAGTCGTTCCATCACTTAAAGCTTTCAGGGAAACGAAATAAATAATGTGGCTCGGTCTTTTATTGGAAAGTCTGCATAATTCGTTGCACCCCCGTGCGGCCACCCATTTGTTTGAAGTTTCAGAAGCTGCCGTCAAACATTCACTGCAGAAGTGGCAAGATCGCCAATCCTGAGGCGAAATTCAATCTGATGAAACTGTCTTTAAAATTGGGAACGTTACTCGCGTATTTTCTGTTCAAACTATTAAACCGCAGTACATCGCATCACCGCACTCGTTAATGTGTTGCATCAACCATTCTGATGCTGCCCATTCTATTACTAGGCAGCTCCTCTACTGCGCTTTTTCAAACTTCGACATTCAGTTCGAAGTCAACTGAATGGTTGTACAGTCATTGAACCTTTCATTCATTCATATTCAATCTTCGTGCTTGAGCAACCAACCCACCACTCGTGAACCTTCGATGTCTCAAAAGACGAATTGACTCCATGTAGCGAACTGACATGACCAAAATCTGAAAGTCATAATCTTCAATTGATGTGAGGTCTTTCTATCGGCAATGCCTCGGTTGCCTTTTTTCCTCTCGCATGTGAGCATCAGCTCTTCAGGGCCTCTCTTGAGCCTTGCACAATCATGCAGCGTTGAAGAGCTTGAACTTCCTTCACTGTGTTCCTTCTAGTCATCGAACCCTAAGAGGTGTCCAACTTCCCATAGTTCAGATAGCTATCTACAGAAAGGCAACAACTATAGATAAGCTCACGCACACAGCTTGCATTACTCACCCACACGCGTGAGTAAAAAACGTTTAAAAACGTTTGAAAAATAACAAGTTTCGCTTTACGGCCTACTAAGCCTAAGAGTCACTTGTGATAGGTACGAAATAAATGAAACAACAAAGTGACATAACCACGCAAGAGAATGCAGGGAATTGTTTCAAGGAGGAGGAACAGTGCGAAGCGTTCATGCTGCCGCGTAGAAGCAAAGTGTTTGCTTGGAAGGTGTGGTGCTGCAGTTTGGTGGGCTGGTGTTTCTAGGCAGACTGTGATGACTTGTCCGATGAGAGGGGGGTTTGCGGACTCATGAGGGAGGGGAGGGGGGTGCAAATGGAGAGGAAGGGGGATGAGGGAGTATAGTACAAGGAAGCAAAAGTGTTATGCGGATAAAGCTGCCCAATGCTGGATGGCTCTTCGGAGGTCTGAAGACATGTGGCTAGGAAGGTGTGGAGGTTGATGCATGAGGAAGGCAGTGACATGGGAAAGGTAAGACTTACTAGAGGGATCAAGAGCAAAGTTCGACTGAAAGACGATTCAAATGGAACTCACCCAAGATTATTGTTTTTTTTCAAGATAGTATTTTCAATAAATCTCAACTTCTCGTGAGCTGGGATAATGATAACAACACTAGAATAGTGAAAAACAGCATATAAAAAGCTCTTTTGACGGCTTTCAGCCGACACGACAACCTCGCAATTTTTCATTTCTTAATTGTTTCTCAGGCATTATCCCACACTCACAAACTTCTCACCAAGCCACCTTCCCAGGCACTGAGTGGCACCTCAGGTATTTCCAGCAGCACCAAAAGCCACCTCTTGAAAAGTTGGGAATTGAAATTCACCGAGGCATTCTTCGCCTCTGAAGTGCAAAGCGTACAAGTCACTTGAATTTTTCAGTAATAAACAGTCGCTGATTGAAATTATATGTATATGTAGAAGCTTTATGGCTTTGTTAATTTTCAACGATGAAAGACAAAATGATTTAAGCTCAGCATTTGAGGACATAATTGGAGCAACAAGGCACTGCAACGAAACTCATTTCTTTTGTTCGAACGGTGCTTAAACTTAATGGGATTCATAAACTAACTCTCAACCTTTGATTTTTAAAACGTTCAGTTGTCTGTGGCCACATTGATCAACCATTGACTCTGCCTTATTGTCGTTACTTTTCAACAGTCCCATTATTGAGATATTAGTTATTAATATCTTGAAGTGAATGATGCAAACAAAATGTTTGAAAGAAGCAAAGGTTGCCGAGAGATCGTAGGAGGCAATGCGATCAGCACGTTGTGGTGTTCCCAGGTGGCATAACGGCTTACGAACGTTTCAATAACTCTCAATTCTATCCTGCCTTTCTTACCGTATAACAATCGCCATAAGTTATTATTATTGCTATTGTTGAACAAACCAACATAAAAATAGTTGCAAAGCAGCTAAAAATTCATGAATAATAAATCTGAAAATTTATCAGACTTATCGGCGATAAAAATTAGCATGACCTAAGTAGGTAAACAATATTTTCTTGGATAGTATCAATTATAAGCTTATTAACAAGAATTCACTAGCATACAGGAGGCACTGTGACGTTCAGGTCTGCATCGCTACTAGAATATCGCATTGGCTTTTATAAGCCAATAAAAAGCAAAATCAGAAGGGTAAGCTTGACAAACACGAAGTGCCAAGAAAGAATGCACGCTCTGTTGTTTTCGAAAGGTTAAAAAGGCTGTGAATCGAACGATCGAACAACAGCTACACAGTGTCTGAATGAGCTCACCATGCTGGAATCCTACCAAGACTCACAATGAGTCAGACCTGCTACGTTGTCGTCTGCCAGTGAATAACACTGGCAACCTGCATTAGTGAACAAATAGCAACCAGAGTTATGCCATCAACACCACCAAACCTCAAAGTTTCACTTTTTAATTTAAACATCACGGAACGTTCAAACATCGCTGTTTGGTTCAATTGTTTGCATTTACTGAAGAAAGCTGCCACCTAAGCCTATTATGCTATTAACACTTCAGCTAATATCCGCATATGCGATGGTAGCTTGGTAGTTGCAATTAGCAAGTAAATCATCACTCTCAGACCTCGTTTTGACTTTTCGAGTGGAGGAGTGTGGTTCAAGTTACTTGCCCTACTTAATCGAAGGTTTAATTGGAACATATCAAACTATCAATCGAAGCAGTAAATGCTCATTTCCAGCCATGACAACGCACAAGCGCTTCTCGGCGTAAATTGAATTTTGGAGACGTAGTAAGGAACAATTCAGAAGCTCTCGAAGAGCATGCCATTCGCTCTGAATGGACCCTTCAAACTTCACAATTGATGAGGTCTGTGAAGCAGTGAGTGATTAAGCCTTATGCCCGATGACGTAGGTGCTTCAAGGCTCCATAAATCAAGACTAATGAGATGACAAGGACCCCTTGGCGTCAGTGCTAGCAAACACGCCTCCGTGCGAGTCAATTGGAAACAAGGTTATCTTCCCAAGTTTCCAGGCTTCGTGGGAATGTGTCGCGGAATGAGAGATGCGAAGAGAGGGGAGGCTTGTCTTGCATTCACTTTTGTCGTCTAAAAGCTGAAAATATGGCTACGAATGAAGGAAGGTTTGTTCAGAAACCGTTCTCAGATTGAATCGAGAGGTGTTTTGAAGACTACTTTTTGTGAAAAAAATATTAATGATCGACATTAAACTGCAGAAAGAAAAAGAAGGAGGATAATTGAGCTATTTTCGAATCACTTTCTTATATAGCTTCTAAAAATACTCCTTCGATTCTATTGGCTGCTTTCTACCTTCTTTTGATTACCTAACATTATGCCTCGTCAACTACTTAAATCACTAATACCACTTTTCTAGTTCATTTCGTAAAAATATTTTTCGAAAGCAAACACTTTTAAACTTTTTGTCATATCTACCTTTCATTACATTCCCTTTAACTCATTCACTTTCGACACATTCATCCCTCAACCCAACGATGGACTTGTTCCAAGTGCGTAAATAGACACAACCTCTCCAACAAATCGATCAGATTTTATTTTCGTGATTATAAATCAGGGGGATTATCTTTTCATTTGCTCCCTTCCGTAGTATATGTTTTCAGTTCCAAACATTTTATTACTCATGAAATGAATGTTTCAAAACTTGATCAAACCCACTATCGATTTTTGAATCCCTCCAGTCTTACGAAGGAATGGGTCAAGACACGGTGCTGAACATGATGATGGAGGACTCAGTAAGTCTCAAGCGCTGCAAACGCATCACCGACAAGAAGCCCATTTCGAAGCAGGCCTCGTACCTCACTACACCCCCCACCCTCCCCTTCTCCAGGGACTTCAACTTTGGAAACTTTCTTTCTCTCACACCCCCTGTCTCCCCCTTCTCGTCCTCCAACCACCTGATGACTGAAGACAACTTTGAAGATCTCGAGAAGTTCATCAACATGAACGAAGAAAACGACAAGTTCAACGTGCAGAACTTGAGTTTCAAAGACGAGCAAGATAACGCCTTCACCGAGGCCATCAAGATCGAACCCAAGGACAACTTCGACGACTTGAGCGGCACTTCTTCGGACCATGAAGTGGACCTCAATGTGGCGCTGGAGCCTCGCTGGAGGGGCGGCTTGGACAAGGACCTGGTGGAGTTGCTCTCATCCATCGAGAACCAGCAAGTGCCCTGCCAACACTCTTCCTCCTCCCAGCACTCTTCTTCTTTTCAACACCATTTTACTAACGACTGCAAGCAGTTTTACAACCCTTCTGAGCCCCTTCAAGACAATCAGCCGTCTCTTACGCCATCAAAAATCGACTTCCAAAACGATTATTCAAAATTCGCGAAATCGGTGGAGGATATGGAAATTGGAAATTACAAAATTCAGCCAGAGTTTGTTCGAGCGGATCGAGATGAGACGAGTTTGCCACTGACGAAGGTCAAGATTGAAGCTGAGGAGGCAGTGAGCTTTGAAAGTGCAACCAACGAGTCTTCCAACAACGACAACAAATGCTTCCAGTTCAGCAGTGGTGGCTTCGGGGAGCTCAGCGCGAACAAGGACGCGCACAATGACCACAAGACTTATGAGAGCAGCCACATTACAAGCGAAAGCAATGTTCAGAGCGCCAAGAATCATTCGCTCGATCAATCTTTCCTCACCGCTCCGCTCACTCCCGTGTCTCCCTCGAACAATTCCCTTTCACCCGTCGAACTGCAACAAAAACTTTTACAACAACAGCAACTACAACTGCTCTTCCAACAACAACACTTCCTCAACTACCAGAAGCAGCTGCAACAACAGCAATTTGCACAGCCTTTCCACCAGACCTCCATGAGACAACATGTGACCTCAAACCAATCCGTGCCACCCCCTCCATTTCAATCCTTCCACTTCCACCAGCCACAACAACAACAACCCCACCAATCCCACCAATCCCAACAACAACAACAACAACAACAACAACAACAACGACAACAGCAACAGAAACATCAACTCTTCGAAGCGCAGAGTGACGCCAAGCCCACACAACTCTTCACAGCGGCACAGGAGGGAGGCAGAAAGAGTTACAAGAGGAAGGGCGCTATGAACAAGAAAACGCCAGTCTCACACCACTGCCCATACGACGGGTGCAGCAAGTTCTACAGCAAGACCTCGCACCTCAAGGCCCACGTAAGAACGCACACAGGCGAGAAACCATTCTGCTGCAACTGGGCCAAGTGCGAGTGGAAGTTCGCGAGGTCTGACGAGTTGACGAGGCACTACAGGAGGCACACCGGCATCAGACCTTTCAAGTGCCCCATTTGCTCGCGAGCATTCGCCCGCAGTGACCACCTCTCACTGCACAAGAAGAGGCACGAGCTCCGATGAGGAGGCTGGATGGATGGAAGATGGATGTAGGGAAGATGGATGTATGGAAAATGGATGGCTGACAGATAGATGAATGATGGATAGAAAATGAATGAAAGATGGATGGAGGGAATAAGAGGAAGGATGAGAAGGTGGATAAGCGGGAAAAGCAGTAGTTATGGTGTGAAATGGCGACGAGCATTATTCGTTTGTGGATATTTGCGTGAGTTCCGTGCACCCGATCAGCAATGTGTTCCATCGTTTCAACAAGACCTGACCACCTTTAGTGTTCCATCGTTTCAACAAGACCTGACCACCTTTAGTGTTCCATCGTTTCAACAAGACCTGACCACCTTTAGTGTTCCATCGTTTCAACAAGACCTGACCACCTTTAGTGTTCCATCGTTTCAACAAGGCCTGACCACCTTTAGTGTCCCATCGTTTCAACAAGACCTGACCACCTTTAGTGTTCCATCGTTTCAACAAGGCCTGACCACCTTTAGTGTTCCATCGTTTCAACAAGACCTGACCACCTTTAGTGTTCCATCGTTTCAACAAGGCCTGACCACCTTTAGTGTTCCATCGTTTCAACAAGGCCTGACCACCTTTAGTGTTCCATCGTTTCAACAAGGCCTGACCACCTTTAGTGTTCCATCGTTTCAACAAGACCTGACCACCTTTAGTGTTCCATCGTTTCAACAAGGCCTGACCACCTTTAGTGTTCCATCGTTTCAACAAGGCCTGACCACCTTTAGTGTTCCATCGTTTCAACAAGACCTGACCACCTTTAGTGTTCCATCGTTTCAACAAGGCCTGACCACCTTTAGTGTCCCATCGTTTCAACAAGACCTGACCACCTTTAGTGTTCCATCGTTTCAACAAGGCCTGACCACCTTTAGTGTTCCATCGTTTCAACAAGACCTGACCACCTTTAGTGTTCCATCGTTTCAACAAGGCCTGACCACCTTTAGTGTTCCATCGTTTCAACAAGGCCTGACCACCTTTAGTGTTCCATCGTTTCAACAAGGCCTGACCACCTTTAGTGTTCCATCGTTTCAACAAGACCTGACCACCTTTAGTGTTCCATCGTTTCAAATTCTTCATATCTTCTCAACAATTTTTTCAATGTCTTTTCGACAAATGCTCTCGTTGACTACATAAATAAATGAATCTTTTTCAAAAGAGGCACTGAGCTTAGCTTGACAACACCTATGGCTGACTGTAGATATTTCTCTATTTTCAGTTTCAGTTAAGTTAGACCAGATGCACGATGTTTCTTTTCCTGCATGAGTTTCATAACAATAAACCACCTTAAGCCATATTTCATGGAACTTTCCACTTTTTAAGTGTTTAAAAGTTCGGAATTTTCAGCTCATTCTGCTTTTGAACGCTTTTAACCAATTCATCATTAGGTTGTTTGTTGTACACACACACTAGAGTTACAAGCATATTTATCTTATTGGCCTTCCGAATATCTCCCATCGAAAGTCTCTTGTGGCACTTTTCCAGCATTGAAAATTCACAAATATCACGCCGTATTTATTTCTTTCTTCCATTTCCGATGCTTCTTAGGTGCATGAGAAGCTTGTGCGTGTCGACTGAAGGGCCATAAAGCACCTCCCCTGACGCCTCCACCACGCTCACTGCCTCTTTGTCGTCGGTTCTTTTGTCATTCAGGAGGTATATCAAAGGTGCATTTTTAAATTTTGAGCTTTATTGCTTTCAATTGTGTTTTCTTCAATCGTTCGCTCACTCGCTCTGAGCGCAATGACTCTTTCATACAAGAATAGCAGAATTTATTTTAAATGTTCGTGATGATCGAGGTAATAAACTCCTTTTGTGGCAGCCTCCGCATTGTATCTCAGTCTGGCTCTCGCAAGAACCAAGGTCAAGGGCCGAGCAGGCAGGGAATTCAAGCACTCACGTCAGTTGGAAGACGAAGCACCTCTCGAAACACAGAAAGCAACAACTAGTGAGAAGTTTGTGCTGCCAAGAAGCAATTTGAGGTGATTTCACAGGCTTGGAGAAAAGAGAAATGAGTTTCCGAGTGTTGACGATCGGTTTCCAGGCATGGAGAGCGTGTGGTGCCTTCACAGCTCGGTGGAACGTGGTCTTCTGAATAGGCCAGCTCCGGGACAATTGTTGTATAGAGGTTGATATTGAGAGCTCATGAAAGTAACAATCTTCATTGTTTTGTTGCCTCCACACAAGTGCGCTCTTTGTGATAATGTCGTGAGATAAGAACTTATAAATAAACAATGCCGCTATTGTTGGAAGTGTTGTTGGCAACGTATGAATGTGAGCATGATCCGAATTGTGAATCTTATTCAAAAGAGAGAAAAGAGAAAAAAAGAAGAAAAAGGAAAAGAAAACAAAAAAAAAAGAAGAAAAAAAAAGAAAAAAGAGAAAAGGGAAGAACAGTAAATGCAGAGACCTCAACAACCTTCCAGGAAGGAATCGTGTGAAGGTCCTTTGAAACTCTTTTTCCTTGAGTCACCCACGAATTCTTTTCACGAACGACTCGAAGTGACAACATTTTTTGACTTGCTCCCAGCCTGGTCGTTGTGAGTGGAGACGTGGAGAGGACTGTGGTGTGGAAAGGACTGTGGTGTGGAGAGGACTGTGGTGTGGAAAGGACAGTGGTGTGGAGAGAACTGTGGTGTGGAGAGGACTGTGGTGTGGAGAGGACTGTGGTGTGGAGAAGACTGTGGTGTGGAGAGGACTGTGGTGTGGAGAGGACTGTGGTGTGGAGAGGACTGTGGTGTGGAGAGAACTGTGGTGTGGAGAGGACTGTGGTGTGGAGAGGACTGTGGTGTGGAGAGGACTGTGGTGTGGAGAGGACTGTGGTGTGGAGAGGACTGTGGTGTGGAGAAGACTGTGGTGTGGAGAGGACTGTGGTGTGGAGAGGACTGTGGTGTGGAAAGGACTGTGGTGTGGAGAGGACTGTGGTGTGGAGAGGACAGTGGTGTGGAGAGGACTGTGGTGTGGAGAGGACTGTGGTGTGGAGAGGACTGTGGTGTGGAGAAGACTGTGGTGTGGAGAGGACTGTGGTGTGGAGAGAACTGTGGTGTGGAGAGGACTGTGGTGTGGAGAGGACTGTGGTGTGGAGAGGACTGTGGTGTGGAGAAGACTGTGGTGTGGAGAGGACTGTGGTGTGGAGAGGACTGTGGTGTGGAGAGGACTGTGGTGTGGAGAGGACTGTGGTGTGGAGAGGACTGTGGTGTGGAGAGGACTGTGGTGTGGAGAGGACTGTGGTGTGGAGAGGACTGTGGTGTGGAGAGGACTGTGGTGTGGAGAGAACTGTGGTGTGGAGAGGACTGTGGTGTGGAGAGGACTGTGGTGTGGAGAAGACTGTGGTGTGGAGAGGACTGTGGTGTGGAGAGAACTGTGGTGTGGAGAGGACTGTGGTGTGGAGAGGACTGTGGTGTGGAGAGGACTGTGGTGTGGAGAGGACTGTGGTGTGGAGAGGACTGTGGTGTGGAGAGGACTGTGGTGTGGAGAGGACTGTGGTGTGGAGAGGACTGTGGTGTGGAAAGGACTGTGGTGTGGAGAGAACTGTGGTGTGGAGAGGACTGTGGTGTGGAGAGAACTGTGGTGTGGAGAGGACTGTGGTGTGGAGAGGACTGTGGTGTGGAGAGGACTGTGGTGTGGAAAGGACTGTGGTGTGGAGAGAACTGTGGTGTGGAGAGGACTGTGGTGTGGAGAGAACTGTGGTGTGGAGAGGACTGTGGTGTGGAGAGGACTGTGGTGTGGAGAGGACTGTGGTGTGGAGAAGACTGTGGTGTGGAGAGAACTGTGGTGTGGAGAGGACTGTGGTGTGGAGAGGACTGTGGTGTGGAGAGGACTGTGGTGTGGAGAGGACTGTGGTGTGGAGAGGACTGTGGTGTGGAGAGGACTGTGGTGTGGAGAGGACTGTGGTGTGGAGAGGACTGTGGTGTGGAGAGGACTGTGGTGTGGAGAGGACTGTGGTGTGGAGAGGACTGTGGTGTGGAGAGGACTGTGGTGTGGAAAGGACTGTGGTGTGGAGAGGACTGTGGTGTGGAGAGGACTGTGGTGTGGAGAGGACTGTGGTGTGGAGAGGACTGTGGTGTGGAGAGGACTGTGGTGTGGAGAGGACTGTGGTGTGGAGAGAACTGTGGTGTGGAGAGGACTGTGGTGTGGAGAGGACTGTGGTGTGGAGAGGACTGTGGTGTGGAGAGGACTGTGGTGTGGAGAAGACTGTGGTGTGGAGAGGACTGTGGTGTGGAGAGAACTGTGGTGTGGAGAGGACTGTGGTGTGGAGAGGACTGTGGTGTGGAGAGGACTGTGGTGTGGAGAGGACTGTGGTGTGGAGAGGACTGTGGTGTGTAGAGGACTGTGGTGTGGAGAGGACTGTGGTGTGGAGAAGACTGTGGTGTGGAGAGGACTGTGGTGTGGAGAGAACTGTGGTGTGGAGAGGACTGTGGTGTGGAGAGGACTGTGGTGTGGAGAGGACTGTGGTGTGGAGAAGACTGTGGTGTGGAGAGAACTGTGGTGTGGAGAGGACTGTGGTGTGGAGAGGACTGTGGTGTGGAGAGGACTGTGGTGTGGAGAGGACTGTGGTGTGGAGAGGACTGTGGTGTGGAGAGGACTGTGGTGTGGAAAGGACTGTGGTGTGGAGAGGACTGTGGTGTGGAGAAGACTGTGGTGTGGAGAGAACTGTGGTGTGGAGAGGACTGTGGTGTGGAGAGGACTGTGGTGTGGAGAGGACTGTGGTGTGGAGAGGACTGTGGTGTGGAGAGGACTGTGGTGTGGAGAGGACTGTGGTGTGGAGAAGACTGTGGTGTGGAGAGGACTGTGGTGTGGAGAGGACTGTGGTGTGGAGAGGACTGTGGTGTGGAGAGGACTGTGGTGTGGAGAGGACTGTGGTGTGGAGAGGACTGTGGTGTGGAGAAGACTGTGGTGTGGAGAGGACTGTGGTGTGGAGAGGACTGTGGTGTGGAGAGGACTGTGGTGTGGAGAAGACTGTGGTGTGGAGAGGACTGTGGTGTGGAGAGGACTGTGGTGTGGAGAGGACTGTGGTGTGGAGAGGACTGTGGTGTGGAGAGGACTGTGGTGTGGAGAGGACTGTGGTGTGGAGAGGACTGTGGTGTGGAGAGGACTGTGGTGTGGAGAGGACTGTGGTGTGGAGAGGACTGTGGTGTGGAGAGGACAGTGGTGTGGAGAGGACTGTGGTGTAGAGAGGACTGTGGTGTGGAGAGAACTGTGGTGTGGAGAAGACTGTGGTGTGGAGAGGACTGTGGTGTGGAGAGGACAGTCGTGTGGAGAGGACTGTGGTGTGGAGAGGACTGTGGTGTGGAGAGAACTGTGGTGTGGAGAGGACTGTGGTGTGGAGAGGACTGTGGTGTGGAGAGGACTGTGGTGTGGAGAGGACTGTGGTGTGGAGAGGACTGTGGTGTGGAGAGAACTGTGGTGTGGAGAGGACTGTGGTGTGGAGAGAACTGTGGTGTGGAGAGGACTGTGGTGTGGAGAGGACTGTGGTGTGGAGAGGACTGTGGTGTGGAGAGGACTGTGGTGTGGAGAGGACTGTGGTGTGGAGAGGACTGTGGTGTGGAGAGGACTGTGGTGTGGAGAGGACTGTGGTGTGGAGAGGACTGTGGTGTGGAGAGGACTGTGGTGTGGAGAGAACTGTGGTGTGGAGAGAACTGTGGTGTGGAGAGGACTGTGGTGTGGAGAGGACTGTGGTGTGGAGAGGACTGTGGTGTGGAGAGAACTGTGGTGTGGAGAGGACTGTGGTGTGGAGAGGACTGTGGTGTGGAGAGAACTGTGGTGTGGAGAGGACTGTGGTGTAGAGAGGACTGTGGTGTGGAGAGAACTGTGGTGTGGAGAGGACTGTGGTGTGGAGAGGACAGTGGTGTGGAGAGGACTGTGGTGTGGAGAGGACTGTGGTGTGGAGAGAACTGTGGTGTGGAGAGGACTGTGGTGTAGAGAGGACTGTGGTGTGGAGAGGACTGTGGTGTAGAGAGGACTGTGGTGTGGAGAGAACTGTGGTGTGGAGAGGACTGTGGTGTGGAGAGGACTGTGGTGTGGAGAGGACTGTGGTGTGGAGAGAACTGTGGTGTGGAGAGGACTGTGGTGTGGAGAGGACTGTGGTGTGGAGAGGACTGTGGTGTGGAGAGGACTGTGGTGTGGAGAGGACTGTGGTGTGGAGAGGACTGTGGTGTGGAGAGGACTGTGGTGTGGAGAGGACTGTGGTGTGGAGAAGACTGTGGTGTGGAGAGGACTGTGGTGTGGAGAGGACAGTGGTGTGGAGAGGACTGTGGTGTGGAGAGGACTGTGGTGTGGAGAGAACTGTGGTGTGGAGAGGACTGTGGTGTGGAGAGGACTGTGGTGTGGAGAGGACTGTGGTGTGGAGAGGACTGTGGTGTGGAGAAGACTGTGGTGTGGAGAGGACTGTGGTGTGGAGAGGACAGTGGTGTGGAGAGGACTGTGGTGTGGAGAGGACTGTGGTGTGGAGAGAACTGTGGTGTGGAGAGGACTGTGGTGTGGAGAGGACTGTGGTGTGGAGAGGACTGTGGTGTGGAGAGGACTGTGGTGTGGAGAGGACTGTGGTGTGGAGAGAACTGTGGTGTGGAGAGGACTGTGGTGTGGAGAGAACTGTGGTGTGGAGAGGACTGTGGTGTGGAGAGGACTGTGGTGTGGAGAAGACTGTGGTGTGGAGAGGACTGTGGTGTGGAGAGGACAGTGGTGTGGAGAGGACTGTGGTGTGGAGAGGACTGTGGTGTGGAGAGGACTGTGGTGTGGAGAGAACTGTGGTGTGGAGAGGACTGTGGTGTGGAGAGGACTGTGGTGTGGAGAGAACTGTGGTGTGGAGAGGACTGTGGTGTGGAGAGGACTGTGGTGTGGAGAGGACTGTGGTGTGGAGAGGACTGTGGTGTGGAGAGGACTGTGGTGTGGAGAGGACAGTGGTGTGGAGAGGACTGTGGTGTGGAGAGGACTGTGGTGTGGAGAGAACTGTGGTGTGGAGAGGACTGTGGTGTGGAGAGGACTGTGGTGTGGAGAGGACTGTGGTGTGGAGAGAACTGTGGTGTGGAGAAGACTGTGGTGTGGAGAGGACTGTGGTGTGGAGAGGACTGTGGTGTGGAGAGGACTGTGGTGTGGAAAGGACTGTGGTGTGGAGAGGACTGTGGTGTGGAGAGGACTGTGGTGTGGAGAGGACTGTGGTGTGGAGAGGACTGTGGTGTGGAGAGGACTGTGGTGTGGAGAGAACTGTGGTGTGGAGAGGACTGTGGTGTGGAGAGGACTGTGGTGTGGAGAGGACTGTGGTGTGGAGAGGACTGTGGTGTGGAGAGGACTGTGGTGTGGAGAGAACTGTGGTGTGGAGAGGACTGTGGTGTGGAGAGAACTGTGGTGTGGAGAGGACTGTGGTGTGGAGAGGACTGTGGTGTGGAGAAGACTGTGGTGTGGAGAGGACTGTGGTGTGGAGAGGACTGTGGTGTGGAGAGGACTGTGGTGTGGAGAGGACTGTGGTGTGGAGAGGACTGTGGTGTGGAGAGGACTGTGGTGTGGAGAGAACTGTGGTGTGGAGAGGACTGTGGTGTAGAGAGGACTGTGGTGTGGAGAGAACTGTGGTGTGGAGAGGACTGTGGTGTGGAGAGGACTGTGGTGTGGAGAGAACTGTGGTGTGGAGAGGACTGTGGTGTGGAGAGGACAGTGGTGTGGAGAGGACTGTGGTGTGGAGAGGACTGTGGTGTGGAGAGGACTGTGGTGTGGAGAGGACTGTGGTGTGGAGAGGACTGTGGTGTGGAGAGGACTGTGGTGTGGAGAGGACTGTGGTGTGGAGAGGACTGTGGTGTGGAGAGGACTGTGGTGTGGAGAGGACTGTGGTGTGGAGAGGACTGTGGTGTGGAGAGGACTGTGGTGTGGAGAGAACTGTGGTGTGGAGAGGACTGTGGTGTGGAGAGGACTGTGGTGTGGAGAGGACTGTGGTTTGGAGAGGACTGTGGTGTGGAGAGGACTGTGGTTTGGAGAGGACTGTGGTGTGGAAAGGACAGTGGTGTAGAGAGGGCTGTGGTGTGGAGAGGACTGTGGTGTGGAAAGGACTGTGGTGTAGAGAGGACTGTGGTGTGGAGAGGACTGTGGTGTGGAGAGGACTGTGGTGTGGAGAGGACTGTGGTGTGGAGAGGACTGTGGTGTGGAGAGGACTGTGGTGTGGAAAGGACAGTGGTGTAGAGGGGACTGTTATGTGGACAGAAGTTCAAACGACTGTTTCATTGCACTTCCCATTGCTTATGACTGAAAAAATTCAATACTTGAATGAGTCTTCTACGAAAAATGGCTTAAGAAAAAGAATGTTTGAAATATAAGAGGTTTTGAGGAGAAGGAAAAGAGTTTAAAAGTAAGAGAAGATTTCAAAAGTAGAAAAAAGTTTGAAACGCAACAAGAAATTTTAAGAAGTGGAAAATGTGTTTGCAGTTTTTTCAAATGAAGTGGGCCGAGGGGAGATTGAAACGCCAGGAGCGACACTTGCGGAGCTCAAAAGGCTGAAGTTGATTAGCTTGCCAGCCGCAGCAAGTGCCAGGGAAGCGTGGTGTTTGCGGAAGAGTGTTCTACTGCTGTCAAATGGCCCTCTTCTCCACACTCTTCAATCTGCTGTGCCTGCCAAGCCGATGACTGCCACTGAATCGCATTTTTGAGGCACGAGAAGTTGTGAGGTTGGTGGGATGCCTCTTCGAGACACGAAGACACATGTTCGAAAAGCTCTCGAAGTCAAAGGTAAGCAAGTGGCTCTATTGAGGCCTTTACAACCGCTCCAATGTTTTCAGACATTCAATCTTGCAGCTTTGAACTGTCATTTGCAAGGCATTTGGTTGCATTGATGGATGCAATTGAGAGAGCGAACATAGTAGGCCCACACAAAGTCCCACAAAAGAATGATTGAGTTGGCTGGACGTTTGGAAAAGCCACTTTTTAACCACAAATTTTCCAACTTCTATAAAACTAAGAAAGAACTTGACGAAAAAATGTTTGCTTGCAATTAATTGAAAACAATTTTGTGCAGCCCCGGTTGACTCCCAAACCGATTTCAAAACCACTTGACGCGTTTGAAGTTTGAAATAGCCCTTATAGATATTCTGTGGTAGTTTAAACTAAGTCCAGTGGTATCACCGCCGAAGGTGAAGGTCAACAAGGGTTACTGAAACATTTGGAATAGCTGAAAGATGGAATGTAGCAGGTGTGACGAAGCACTCCCGAGTGCTTTCTCGAGTGGCTGCGTCGTGTTGCTTTCTGCTCCAATGAAGCCACAAGACCACAACCCTTCCAGCCGCATAGAAGGATGAATTAAAGCTGAGAATGTAACATATCGTTCAAGGTTCGTTTCGCTTGGAAATATTAAACGTTTCCACGTTATTTCATTATTTCGATTGTGATGTATGGTTACTACCCATGCAAATATCGTTGAACATTCGACTCAAAAACCACTTCCTTCATTGAGGGCCGTCTCTGTATGATTCACGTTTGCTTTTACGTAGAATGACGTATTCAACGTCATTCCTCCCAAATAAAGGGCCCTTAAGGCGATGTGCAAGCAGGCAATGACGCGTCATTCTGAGTGGTGTAGAAGATCAATTCTTGAAACAAACGATAAAACCGAAGCATAGAAAGTAAGAGACGTTCAAACAAAACAACCTCCAAACACCCACTTCTTTGCACGACTGAGGCAACACAGGAAGGAGCGAGTGAACTCATGAAACCTTTTCAACTCCAGATCGCAGTGCACGTGTAAAGCTCCAATAAAATATCCATAAAGGCTGTGGTAACAAAATGCTTTTGCTTACAGCGTCCGAATGGATTGATTGCCATGCTTTTTGATGGCAGAGACCAGCCACCCGTGACACTTTCGTCTACGCATGAGCGAATCTCTTTCCTACGCCACAAAACACCACTACAACGTTCCGAAAGTCAGAAGCAAAGTACCTCTCGCAACGGCCTCAGAGCTGAAGAGCGGCGGCTTTGTTCGTTTTGAATGCATGCCTTCTTTTCCACTTGCACTTTTAATCTTTCACTCTGGATGTCTGCATGAAGAGGCATTCTCAACGGCCATGCAGTTCACAACTCCAGAGGCGCTGCAACGCTATTGTGATCACTCTGACGCAACTTGTTTTGAATAAATGTTTTCAAGCGTCCAAGTAGTTTTGAAATAAACAAATAAATGAATGACTATGAAACAAACAAACAAATAAGCAACTTCCCAGTCTTTTTTATTCTTTGGTACTTCGGCAAGCAATATTCTTTCAATTAGTTCCTGCCTCGTCATAAAAGGCATTGCTGCCTTTTCATTCTTTTCATATTGCCTCCGCGGCCTCCTAACGCAGGTCGCAAGGAACGAACAGTTTCATCAGCGGAATATGAAAACTTTGTTGACTCTTCCTGCTTTCGAAATGCCTGCTGATGTTTATGGAGAATTGCGTTAGGAGAAACACTAAAGGGCGGCGTTAGTGGAGCGGAGCACGGGGTAATGGCATGAGACGAATTGAGGGAGTGCTTGGAGTAAGAAGGCATCGTTGGAAGAGATAACGAGGGGATTTGGTTGAAGATGGAAAAGGAATTAACGAAAGCTGTAAAATCCGAAAGAAAAGTTGGCAGTAGTTTAAGGTTGAGATTATCTCTGTGTTGTGTCGATGTTCGTGAATTGAAAAAAGTTCAGAAAAAATTGAAGGAGGAATTACAAGAGGAATGCATTAGAAGAAGTAGCTTGACAGAAAAGTTCGAAATGTGGCGAGAGGAAGTGAAAGTTTCAACGTCCGATAATTACGTTTTGCTAAAAAAAGATTTTGATGAATTAAAAAATGCTTTGCAGGCAAATGCGAGCTTTATGAGGAGTAGATTAGTTTTTTACGACCACTCCGACTTGCAAAACATGAAAAAACAAAAGGAAAAGTTGATTTCGGAAATTAAAGTTTTGTCAGAAAGGAATGATCAGATGAGGGAAAGAGTGTCCAGCATGAAAGGAATGCTGATGGAAGCAGAAGAGGCGGCTGCTGATTCGATTAGTGAGGCCCAGCAGCAAAAAGTCTCTCAGAAGTCGCCACAGATATCCGTGTTGTGTGTCTCCGAGGAGGCAGCTAAGAGAACTGAAAACGAAACAGTACGATTCATGCGAGTGCATGAAGAACAACTGAACACTGTGCTGGAAAAATTAAATTTCCACCATAAAATCGACCACTATATCAATAAGTTTGAATCTTATCAAAGACTGCAGCTGCTGAGTGAAGAAGCTGACCAGCCTTCTCCACCTCACCACGCATTCCCATCCACTCCTCCCTCCACCTCTCCTCCTTCCATCAATGCAGACGACACCACGGTGTGGCAGGTAGGGAGGCATGAAGAAGGACAGGAGAAGTGGCATGAAGGAAAGGAGGAAGATGAAGAAGAGAGTAAAGAAAAAGAAAACGAAGAAGAGAAAGAGGAAAACGAAAAGAAAGAAAAAGTTGACTCGAGTTTTCTAGACTCTGATGAAGACACGCATACGAAGGATGAAAAAGAAGGCCTGATTACCTCACGAAACCAAATGTCATCCAACTATAAGACTTCCCACCTCATGTCGAAAGGCTTTTCTCCCTTCTTTGGCGATGTTGACTTGCACGACGTGAGGTTGTTCCTTTCGAGCGAGGTGGCGAGTGCCGAGGTCTGTGATTTTCTGCTCAACTGCTGCCTAGCAGAAGTGACCCTGAACAAGTTTCGAAACTACGGTGTGATGCACCAGTGCAGCCGGCTGAAGAAGAAACTCAAAAATATCAAAAGGGAAGAAGTGAAGTTGCATGAAGTGCAAAGGTTTCTTGACGAAGTGGCCACGTCATCACGAAACAAGGAGGAAATGAACAAATGTCGAATGCTTTCAAAGCACAAAAAGAAAATTTTGTTGTTCAAAAAGAGGTTGGAAAAACATCAGCGCAGAGTGAATGGCTGCAGAGAGAACGCAGTGGTGTTGCTGGTGCGACTTGGACTGGGAGGAAGTGAAGAACAGAGGCGCTTGGAGGCGTGTTGGCAGGGACGGCTGTTTGAAGAAGGCAGAGAAACCAAGCTACTGAGTCAGTTGATAGAAGCCCTTCGCGTGAGCCACACAACCAGCTTTAACCTTTTGTGAAGAGTTCTCGAAACGACATCAGCGACAATGGGAGAGGTCTCGTGCTGTTGGAAAGGTTTTCGGGGCACTAATCTATCAGTGGAGATCAACGTCTCACTGCAGTAAAAAGTGCACACCCGATGCTGTCGAAATCGATCTGGCAGTCGAAGCATCATTGAAAATGATGGAATAAATGTTGCATCAATCGATAAAGTCTCCATCAAAAAGGCAATCAAGACGCGAGATGCGTCATATCGCACACGTGGCATTGAATCACTCAAAGATGCATGCCTAATGTTCCCACTTCTTGCCTTGCTGTTTATCCGTCTTTTTGCCTTGCTTTTTGTCCGTCTTGTTGTTTTTCTTTTTGTCCGTCTTTTTGTCTTGCTTTTTGTCCGCCTTTTTGTCTTGCTTTTTGTCCGTCTTGTTGTCCTGCTTCTCTTTCTCTTTGTCACTCTCCCCCATTAAAACTTGTTTTTGAATGTTCCACAAAATCTCAAGCCTCAACTGTTGGCCTCCCACCAACTCCAATTTGTGATTCTTTAAGTCACTTCCACTTCCGAAATTAGTGACTTCTTTCTCACTTAAAATTAGTTCAAAAAAGATTCCCTTCGACGTGTGAAAGAGTGGTGGAATGGTGGAGTGATGGTGGTGGAGTGATGGGGGTGGAGTGGTGGTGGTGGAGTGGTGGAGTGATGGTGGTGGAGTGGTGGTGGTGGAATGAAAATGGTGAAAGGAAATCTTTCATTAGACTCAAAACCCGCAATAAACTCAGTCTGCATTGTTCTTTGATGAGGCTTCATCGTCCATCTCCAACTCCTCATCCGTCCATCTCCAACTCTTCATCGTCCATCTCCAACTCCTCATCCGTCCATCTCCAACTCCTCATCCGTCCATCTCCAACTCTTCATCGTCCATCTCCAACTTCTCATCCGTCCATCTCCAACTCTTCATCGTCCATCTCCAACTCTTCATCCGTCCATCTCCAACTCCTCATCCGTTCATCTCAAACTCCTCATCCGTCCATCTCCAACTCCTCATCCGTCCATCTCCAACTCCTCATCCGTTCATCTCCAACTCCTCATTCGTCCATCTCCAACTCTTCATCGTCCATCTCCAACTCCTCATCCATCCATCTCCAACTCTTCATCCGTCCATCTCCAACTCCTCATCCGTCCATCTCCAACTCTTCATCGTCCATCTCCAACTCCTCATCCGTTCATCTCCAACTCTTCATCCGTCCATCTCCAACTCTTCATCGTTCATCTCCAACTCCTCATCCGTCCATCTCCAACTCCTCATCCGTCCATCTCCAACTCCTCATCCATCCATCTCCAACTTCTCATCCGTCCATCTCCAACTCTTTATCCGTCCATCTCCAACTCTTCATCGTCCATCTCCAACTCCTCATCCGTCCATCTCCAACTCCTCATCTGTCCATCTCCAACTCCTCATCCATCCATCTCCAACTCCTCATCCGTCCATCTCCAACTCCTCATCCGTCCATCTCCAACTCCTCAATTTGAAAAAGAAGTATGACTGATGAGAATCATAACTCATCTTCAACTGCTCTCAAATATTGGCCTCAAACAACTGATAGCTTGTTGATTTTAGTCGAAATATACTCTCGAAACGAATTGAACAAACGCCATTAACCAATGGGAGGTGGGCAACAATCGGAGCTTTTTGAGGTGCAGGAAAGCAAAACTTGAACTTGTAATGTGAGGATGAAGGACGGAGTGTGAATGCGAGAGGGTGGCAAAGAGACTCAACAGAGAGGTTGAATCTGGTGGAACCTTTTCATTCTTTCGCTTTTGTTGTCGCTGGCGGTTTCGTTCGAACGCCCACACTCTTTCAAGTGTTCTTACTTCTTCGTGTTCTCATGATTTCCAGTGTGGTTGTGATCATTGCAACCATTATAATGGCCCTTATTCTGGTAGTTGTTAGTTTGCTCACGAGCATCCAAACTTTTAAATTGACCGTTGACTCGTGTGCGATGACTCTGTACATTTTGTTGCAAAAGTTTCAACTTTTCATTTTTTTGTGATGTTATCTAAGAGATAATATTCCAAACAAAACCAGAACAGTGCTTACCATGGAACAACACTATGCAGCTTTCGGTGGAGTAATGAAAGCACCAGGACTGTTGCAAGTTTTATTTCCACTATGTGAGTGCCTGCTCAAGTGGACAACCAGTGGCAATTGATTGGAATCTTGAAGGAGTTACCTTTGAGTCCCTCAAAACCGACACAAATATGAGATCCGACTGCACGAGTGCTTGTGGCTTCCTTTTCAAGTTCTTGGCAATCAAAACACCTTGTTGCTTTTCTTTCAAAACTCAAAACCACCACCACAAGTGTCCTTAGTGGATTGTATTTCTGTTGTAGTTTGTTGTATCTAGTGGATTGTATTTCTGTTGTAGCTTGTTGTATCTAGTGGATTGTATTTTTGTTGTAGTTTGTTGTATCTAGTGGATTGTATTTCTGTTGTAGCTTGTTGTATCTAGTGGATTGTATTTCTGTTGTAGTTTGTTGTATCTAGTGGATTGTATTTCTGTTGTAGTTTGTTGTATCTAGTGGATTGTATTTTTGTTGTAGTTTGTTGTATCTAGTGGATTGTATTTCTGTTGTAGTTTGTTGTATCTAGTGGATTGTATTTCTGTTGTAGTTTGTTGTATCTAGTGGATTGTATTTTTGTTGTAGTTTGTTGTATCTAGTGGATTGTATTTTTGTTGTAGTTTTTTGTATCTAGTGGATTGTATTTTTGTTGTAGTTTGTTGTATCTAGTGGATTGTATTTTTTTTGTGGTTTGTTGTATCTAGTGGATTGTATTTTTTTTGTAGTTTGTTGTATCTAGTGGATTGTAGTTCTGTTGTAGTTTGTTGTATCTAGTGGATTGTATTTTTGTTGTAGTTTGTTGTATCTAGTGGATTGTATTTTTGTTGTAGTTTGTTGTATCTAGTGGATTGTATTTTTGTTGTAGGCAGGTTGGAAGACTTTTATTATGGTGAACTCCAGTTGAAATATTATTGTGTCTGCCCTGCAGAAACTGCCTTTGTGGGTGAGGAGGAGATAAGGGGAGTGCATTTGGTCCCTCATTCCTCCTCAACAAACTCAATCACCATACATTACCTTCTCTTTCTCTAACATGCCTTCTCGCAAGTCCAATCAAAAATGTTTTTTTAGCCCAATTAGGTTTGTTTTTATGAAGAATATTTGCAAAGAAGTCTAGCATACAGCCCAGAGTATTCGAAACGAGACCCTGTTGTGACAATGTTCCACAAACAACGTTGCAACAACACCACTGCCAGCCTAACCACAACGTGCCAAGGGTGACTTCATTGCCGTTTGCTAGCGACCTGTCGTGCCTGTGCTGCTTCCTCATTTGTCCCGACTCCTTCATCATCATCATCATCATCATCATCATCATCATCATCATCATCATCATCATCATCATCATCATCATCATCATCATCATCATCATCATCATCATCATCATCATCATCATCATCATCATCATCATCATCATCATCATCATCATCATCATCATCACCATCATCATCATCATCATCATCATCATCATCATCATCATCATCATCATCATCATCATCATCATCATCATCATCATCATCATCATCATCATCATCATCATCATCATCATCATCATCATCATCATCATCATCATCATCATCATCATCATCATCATCATCATCATCATCATCACCATCATCATCATCATCATCATCATCATCATCATCATCATCATCATCATCATCATCATCATCATCATCATCATCATCATCATCATCATCATCATCATCACCACCACCACCACCATCATCACCATCGTCACCACCACCACCATCATCACCATCATCACCACCACCGCCATCATCATCACCATCACCTCCCTAATTTTCTTCTTCATCCTCATCCTCATCCTCATACGAAGCAACCGTCGCACCATGCCTTTCTATGCGGCTTACACACCACGCGCAGCCAGCCATCAAATGGAAAGCTTTACAGGACCAATGCTTGTTCGAGCTTTTCAAAGTTCTGAACAACATTTCCAAATGATTTCCAATTCTTATTCGACTTTCCCAGTATTTTCAATTTTGGTCTGATCCTCTTTCAGTCTCTCTCTTCCGTGTGGGAGTTCTTGACCGCTGGGAGGACCAGCAGTGGTGGGGCATTGTGTGACTCTGCACCGCATACAATGTCCCGTTCGCTCTGTACTTCAACTCTTGAGGCTCCAGCAACTCCTGTGGAGTCTACTATTATTTATTATTTGTTATTATTATCATTATCATTATTTTTATTCATTATTGTTTTTATTTTTATTATTTGTTATTGTTACTATTGTTTTTTTTTAATTATTTTTATTATCACTATTATCATTCATGTTGTTATTATTATTACTATTGTCAAGTCTACAAGTTTCATAACTAACCAAACAAACAAAACAAAACCGACTAGCTCTTAATAATATGTTTCCAAGAGATTTAATTCTGCGTCGAAGCATCAGCTTCATTTCCACTCAAAACTGCTCGGAAGCAAGTGATCGGAAGTTTTGCATGGGATGAGAAAAGAGTGGTGGTATTCGAGTCACAGCCACACAAACAGGGGCCTGAAGCCTCTTGAGCACTGGAGGAAACGCTAACGCTTCAATGTTCCTTCAAAAAGTAGGAGATTTTGGCTGGTTGAAGAAAATTATTGGCTTCCACTTCAGAGATGAGAAATACATTTGTTTTTGAGGCAGGATTCACACGACCACACTTGGAGAAAAATTGAAATCAGCGTTTCTCCGTGACTTGAGGTTCGAAGAGGTTGTGACAAAAGTTTGCAAGAAAACTCCAGGCATTGAAATCACTTTCAAACTATGCATTGTTCTCGAAAAAGAATTTGAGGAGGAAAGATGGCTGTGGGTGTCTTCAAGTAGCAGCCATGCGCCCTCCTCGCTTGTGGACGCCTTTGAACTTTGTTGTGTTCGCCTTCGTTTGAATGAGTGACTGTAGACCGCATTTCGAGTGTGACTAGTTTCATGTATTTTCAAATTACTTATTATTATTATTATTATTGTTATTATTTTATTCACTTTTTTTATTTTTGTGTTGTTCGTCTAAACTAACGTTTTTTTAAGCCACAGGCCTTATGTGTGATTAGTCTTTTAAATTTTTAATGGATTCCCACGTCTCATTCTGTTTTATTTCAAAATAATTTAATTCAAAGACAACACTATTTTGTCCTTTAGGAATCTCTTCCAAACGACCTCAAAGACACGTTTCCAATGTGGAAAAAAGTCGTTCGAGGCACAATCTGGTTGGAGTGCTTCCACCACTCCTTCCACCACTCCTTCCACCACTCCTTCCACCACTCCTTCCACCACTCCTTCCACCACTCCTTCCACCACTCCTTCCACCACTCCTTCCACCACTCCTTCCACCACTCCTTCCACCACTCCTTCCACCACTCCTTCCACCACTCCTTCCACCACTCCTTCCACCACTCCTTCCACCACTCCTTCCACCACTCCTTCCACCACTCCTTCCACCACTCCTTCCACCACTCCTTCCACCACTCCTTCCACCACTCCTTCCACCACTCCTTCCACCACTCCTTCCACCACTCCTTCCACCACTCCTTCCACCACTCCTTCCACCACTCCTTCCACCACTCCTTCCACCACTTTTTCCATCACTCCTTCCACCACTCCTTCCACCACTCCTTCCACCACTCCTTCCACCACTCCTTCCAACACTCCTTCCACCACTCCTTCCACCACTCCTTCCACCACTCCTTCCACCACTTTTTCCATCACTCCTTCCACCACTCCTTCCACCACTCCTTCCACCACTCCTTCCACCACTCCTTCCACCACTCCTTCCACCACTCCTTCCACCACTTCTTCCACCACTCCTTCCACCACTTCTTCCACCACTCCTTCCACCACTTCTTCCACCACTCCTTCCACCACTCCTTCCACCACTCCTTCCACCACTCCTTCCACCACTCCTTCCACCACTCCTTCCACCACTCCTTCCACCACTCCTTCCACCACTCCTTCCACCACTCCTTCCACCACTCCTTCCACCACTCCTTCCACCACTTTTTCCATCACTCCTTCCACCACTCCTTCCACCACTCCTTCCACCACTCCTTCCACCACTCCTTCCACCACTCCTTCCACCACTCCTTCCACCACTCCTTCCACCACTCCTTCCACCACTCCTTCCACCACTTCTTCCACCACTCCTTCCACCACTCCTTCCACCACTCCTTCCATCACTCCTTCCACCACTCCTTCCACCACTTCTTCCACCACTCCTTCCACCACTCCTTCCACCACTCCTTCCACCACTCCTTCCACCACTCCTTCCACCACTCCTTCCACCACTCCTTCCACCACTCCTTCTACCACTCCTTCCACCACTCCTTCCACCACTCCTTCCACCACTTCTTCCACCATTCCTTCCACCACTCCTTCCACCACTCCTTCCACCACTTTTTCCATCACTCCTTCCACCACTCCTTCCACCACTCTTTCCACCACTCCTTCCACCACTCCTTCCACCACTCCTTCCACCACTCTTTCTACCACTTCTTCCACCACTCCTTCCACCACTCCTTCCACCACTCCTTCCACCACTTCTTCCACCACTCCTTCTTCCATTCCTTCCATCACCTTTTTCACCACTTGTTCCACGCCTGCAGTCGTCGTTGGAGAAGCATGCAGACCTGTGGTGTGGTGCCCATTTGAAGTGAGACTACAAAATGTGAATGTTTGTTGGGGGTGGTGTGGTGTGCATAATGAGGGTTGAAAACCACAAAGAGCTCCCTTGCGAGCTTTCACTCATCCTGCCATTCGACGCTCCATAAAGATTTCAAAAGCCACATAATGTAGACCCCTGCGTGTCGATTTTTTGCTCTTTCGAACAGTTTATTTTCCTTGCAAGACTCTCCTGAATGATGGTGCTATGTTCAAATATCTGTTCGCATGGACAAAGGGCTGCATGGAGAACAACTGCATGAGACAGAGATAGAAACAAAGACAGAGAAAAAGGCAGAGACAAAGACAAAGACAGAGACAAAGACAGAGACAAAGACAAAAACAAAGACAAAGACAGAGACAAAGACAAAAACGAAGACAGAGACAAAGACAGAGACAAAGACAGAGACAAAGACAGAGACAAAGACAGAGACAAAGACAGAGACAAAGACAGAGACAAAGACAGAGACAAAGGCAGAAACAGAGACAAAGACAAAAACAGAGAAAGAAACAGAGACAGAGACAGAGACAAAGACAGAGAGAAATACAGAGTCACAGGAACAGGCTCATAGACAGGGATGGCATGGGGCAGAGATAATTAAAATTAATTGATCGCCGAATTGAATTGGAATCTGCAGATCTTGTGATTGAAACGACTGGCGTTTTATGGGCTGGTTGCAGCATCAGCAGCGATTTGTTCGTTTTTATGGCAAAATCAATAGCCCGATCAATCGCACCACAACCCTCCTACCACAACCCTCCTACCAAAACCCTCCCACCACAAACCTCCTACCAAAACATTTCTACCATAACCCTCCTACCACAACCCTCCTACCACAACCCTCCTACCACAACCCTCCTACCACAACCCTCCTACCAAAACATTTCTACCACAACCCTCCCACCACAATCCTCCTACTACAACCTTCCTACCACAACCCTCCTACCACAACCCTCCTACCACAACCCTCCTACCACAACCCTCCTACCAAAACATTTCTACCACAACCCCCTTACCACAGCATTCCTACCACAACAACAACAAGTTGCTTGTAGTCAAATGATTATTGAATATCGAATTCCGATAAACTCCGAAGTTATTGAGTAATTCAAGGCCAATATTCGCTTTCCAGCTCCGATGTCCGATCGATCCATCAATTCATAAAATGATAATTCTCTCGGCAGTCGAATGAAGGCTTATGTAGGAGATGCAGGAGGCAGGAGGCAGGAGGCATGCTGATGCGAGATAGTGGTGCAGGAAGCAGCTTCGAAGCCGTGAAGCGGGCTTATCGCTTGTACTGGCGATGAGATGGCAAACAAAACCGATGCATAAAATAAGACATTAAAACAGCGTCAATATAAATATGAACGAAATAGAATGGCTTATAATATCGGAAAATAATATCGGAAAATAATATCGGAAAATAATATCGGAAAATAATATCGGAAAATAATATCGGAAAATAATATCGGAAAATAATATCGGAAAATAATATCGGAAAATAATATCGGAAAATAATATCGGAAAATAATATCGGAAAATAATATCGGAAAATAATATCGGAAATGAATATGTTAAGTTGGATTGATGGTGTTTGATTGGAACGAGTGGCGGAATGGTAGATGAATGGAGCCCCTATAACATCACTCCTCCACCCCTGCAACACCACTCCTCCACCCCTGCAACACCACTCCTCCACTCCTTCTACATCACTCCTCCACCCCTGCAACATCACTTCTCCACTCCTTCTACATCACTCCTCCACCCCTGCAACACCACTTCTCCACTCCTTCTACATCACTCCTCCACCCCTGCAACACCACTCCTCCACCTCTGCAACACCACTCCTCCACCCCTGCAACACCACTCCTCCACCCCTGCAACACCACTCCTCCCCCCCTGCAACACCACTCCTCCACCCCTGCAACACCACTCCTCCACCCCTGCAACACCACTCCTCCACCCCTGCAACACCACTCCTCCGCTCCTGGTCGTTTCATTAACAATCACCTCGGCATAAAAACAAGCCTCTTGTTTGTGTCTGTCTGTTTGTTTGTCTGTTTGTTTGTTTGTCTGTTTGTTTGTTTATCTGTTTATTTGTTTTTTTTTCCAGCTGTTGTGCTCGAAGAGAGGCAGCTCACAAGGTGTATAGGGCTCCAGGAGGCACTCTGGTTATTATTTTGTTCTTCCAGTGTCCTTGCAACTTTCGAGACAGACTACAATGCCAATGGCTCCAACAGCGATTGACCTTTAAACTGTTGTGAGCCTCAGTCGCAAATGATCATTCTCCTCAGTTCTGAAGGAGGTGGAGGTGAGTTGAAATGGGGGTTATGAAATCATGGGACAACAAACCTCTCTAAAATTTGTATAGCGCAAACTAATAACTGTTCAAAAAATGGTTCTTTCGAACCAGGGCTTCCCTAACAGGAAGGCATGACAAAGGTCTGACATGTATCTTCCACCCTCCACTATCAGCCACAATAGCGCCGTAAGCTTTTAAGTCTTGCCATAGTATTTTAAACTCAAAGCTTAGTTTTTTGAGTGTTTATTCGATCGGCAATCAAGCCCTCTCCGTGATTGAGTTTTTTCAGAGCCGAAAGCGAACCGTGGTTGCATGCCTTCAAAAGCAGAAACACAAGCAGCCTGGAGAGTTAATGGCAGTCAAAATGAAACGAACGACTTTGGAGCTTTCAGGATTGAGCACTATTCTTTTGTTTGCTACTCTTTGTGAGAGATTGTAGTAGAAGTACAAAAGGAAAAAACTTTACGACGAAAATGTTGATGAAAACCATGAAGGTCTGATCGAAGTAGGGGAGTGGCTTCGAACCTCTACGGGGTTAATGCCACTAAAAATATTCGTGTTTGTATTTTATTGTATTGTTTGTATTGTATTGTATTGTATTGTATTGTATTGTATTGTATTGTGTTGTATTGTATTGTATTGTATTGTATTGTTTTGTATTGTATTGTATTGTATTGTATTGTATTTTATTGTATTGTATTGTATTGTATTGTATTGTATTGTATTGTATTTTATTGTATTGTATTGTATTGTATTGTATTTTATTTTATTGTATTGTATTTTATTGTATTGTATTGTATTGTTTTGTATTGTATTGTATTGTATCGTATTGTATTGTATTGTATTGTATCGTATTGTATTGTATTGTATCGTATTGTATTGTATCGTATTGTATTGTATCGTATTGTATTGTATTGATTTTATTGTAGTGAACGAAGGGGTTTGTCACAAGTAGTCGTTTGTGGGCAAGCCATTGTGGTGGCACTAGGTGTAGGAGCTGCAGAGGAGTCTTTCAGAAAGGAATTCAATCCGGCTGCAACATGAAACAAAAGCGTTTTTAGAGCGGTTTTGTATGTTTTTCCAAATGATTGAGAACAAACTGACAAGAATGTGATTCATGTTAAACGGGGAGGACGGCGTGGCGGAAGGGATTAGGCATTTGAGTGCGCTGATGCTTTGCTGTGGTCGATGCCTCACGCACTCTCAAACATTCGAAAAAGCATTATGAAATGAATAAAAAACCAAAAAAGGAGTTTGTGGATGTTTTCAACTCCAAACAAAAAATGAAACATCAGAGGAATATTCCAGTGGAAGCTCTGCTGCTGAAAAAGGCATGCAAGCACGTTGATGAAAAGGCTCCTTTCATGTGCGCAACTCTCGCTCCGTTTGCGGAGGCTTTGGAAGGCACGTGGCAAGCAGTGGAGCAGGCGACATTAGCATGCGAATGTTCATGTGCCTTTATGGCCGTCTGAAACAATGCAGCACTGCAAATAGCTAATTAAAAATACAAATTGAGGCAAACTCCGAGCCATGAAAGCCTTCAATCTGCCGCTAATCTCTCGAGGAGATTTCAATGACGCTTTAAGAGGCCTGATTGGAAATTTTGTTTATATGCGAATACTTTCAAAAGGTAGCAACTAAATGGACAATCAATGGAAAAGCCATTGGTTCGAGACGAGATGAGACGTAATCAGGAAACTGCTTTAAGGACCAGCGAGAGAGTTTTCCACGTGGTGTTCGGGTAATCGATCTGATCAGATTAATTCGAGTCCATTGCTTCTAGTTCTTTTTAGTTCGTCTGCAACGATGCCAGTTTTGTGCCTGCAACTTGAAGTTCCCAACCAAATCAATAGTCTCACGTCGGCAAGGATTCCAAGCAAGGAAACGTTTTCAAAGCCACAGCGAGCCAGGGGACACAAAAATGAAGCATTGCAAGGCTCCCTTGACCTTGACCTTCGCATGTTTAGCGTTGATCCGTCCGGAGAAATAAGCCCAAAAACTGTTATCACACAGTGATAATGCTTAAACAAGAGGATACCACGGGGAAATGACGCGTGGTTGGATGCCTTGTTTATTTAACTTCCAGACCATTAATGAGGGCGTGCTTGGTGATGAGTATGCGTGTTTTGACGTGTTGTCGAGAAGTGTGATTTGAAAAAGAAATCTTGAAAAAGACCGAATGTGCTTCATATTTGCTTCATAATTGAAACGAACCTTGGTGAAGTGTGAGGTTAATTAAAAAGCAAACACAAGCACAACTTCCTTGTGTGGGACAGGCAAGAGGGGAAAGTTTGAAAGAAGACAAATCTACAGAGGTGTGTCTGCTGCTACTAGTTTCAAAGTTTTGCTTGTCACCAAAAGCCAACTCAGCAAAAGAGTTGTGGAGTGCTTGGTAGGATAGACGATAGTGGAAGCTTCAGTGACCGCTTCAGCTTCCATCTAAGAAAGGCCCATGCGAAGGTCTCATGCTACTGTGCTGTGAGAAAATTTCATGCAAAGGTCTCATGCTACAGTGCTGTGCAAAGGTCTCCTGCGAAGACCTCATGCTGTTTGAGGGTTCACGGACTGCACGGAGCGGCACTTGGAAATCTGTGCTTGGAGGGCCAACCTTTGGAAGAGGTTTCTGTGTAGTTTGAAATATTTTGTTTCATTATTTGCCACATGAAGTGGGAAAAGCTGGAATGAAAGGAAATGGGATGGAAGAAGATGGAATAAAAAAATGGGATGGAAGATGGATGAGGGGGAAGGGAAGGAGTGGTTGAAGAAACATGTAAAAGAAGCTCCAGACACCCGTCAAGGCATATTGATTGGTCCGAAGTCATAAAATTAAAAGGCACGCAATCCTCATACATGAAACACACGTACGTGTGTGCATACGCACGTGTTTGTGTGCGGATGGGCTGGGACGTTTGCCATGCATGGGCCAGTATATATGCTCCTCATGCGCGTGCATCGGGATGCGTGCGAAAGAATGGAAAGATGAGAATGGAGGAGCTGTGATGTTTATAAGGCTTGTTGGAGGGTTGGAAAGCTTGTTGTGAGTTTATGAAGTTTGCTTGGAGGGCATTTGAGGAATAATTGGAGGAGGTTTAAACGACCTGCGAAGTAATTGTGCAGTGAGACTTCACAAGACTGTTCGTCCTCCTGCGGAGAAGCTTTGGAGGATTGAAGAATGAGAACTGTTGACTGAAAAGTCGTTTGAAAACAAATTAAAAAAAACTTTCTAAAGCAGGTTTAAATACAGCGTTAGTAAAGAGTTGCGTTTGATGGAGTTGAAAGAACTCCAAGCAGATGTCAAGTTGTTGTCGCTGACTGCCTGACAGCCCCTTCAAAACTGCAAGGTAGGTCGCTGCAACATGTTACATGACGAATGAAAGTGTGAATGAAGTAGGCCAGTGTTTACGAACACGGAGATGAACGAAGGTACTGTGATGAATTGGAGCATGTGAGGTTATAAACTTATGGACCTTATGGAGGGTTCTGAGATTTCACTAATTGATGAAGTGGAACGAAAAATAAGGTTGACTACTTGGTTTCATTCGTTTGAAGCATTCCATGAAGCTTGTGGGCCAATGATAGTATAAATAAAGAATGTTCAGTATTATGTCCAACGTTCATGAAAAATCATCTTTCGAACGATTGAAAACAGATGATGGTTTGAACAGCTGTTTGCCAATACTTTTTAAAATATTTTCTTTAAAAAAGCAGTTCAGAGAATATTGCTAGTGAAACAAAGCAGAGTCCGAGGGTTTGCCTATGAATGCAAGCAGACGAACGGAGTATTGGAGCGACCATCACGCGATGGCCCCGATAAGCGCTCTGAATGACGGCGTGTTGGAAGCAAAAAATTAATAAAAGGCCACGGAGTAGAAAGATAAATTTTGAAAGCATATAATAGTTTGAATTCTCAAAAAAAAGTTATAAATACAATTTTGCCGGAATGAGAAAAGGAATTCTATAAAAATGGAAAAAATGCATTTAAAAAAAGAAAGTTTAATACTTTTCATGTCACAAGTCAACGAACCATTAACACTCTGCAACCTCACAAGAGAGGCGCATCACGGAAGAAAGTTGCAACAGCGACATCTTCTGCCCTCCATTCGTGTATCATTCAACTTTTGACGGAGCTGCCACAAGCACCCTCATAACTCAGCCTCACAACCTGAACGCTCTGCAGTGGAACCAGAGGAAGAGTTGCGGATTATTGGAGAAGTTCGAAAAGTCAAAAATTATTGAAAATGTGGCGAATTACTGAAGAATTTTCAAAAACTCGCAAAGTTTTTCCTCATGCACGCGGTGATTGTCTTCAGATGGGTGTTTTGTGGCCGTTGTGGTGGTAGCAGATAGTGGCGTGTAGTGGCATGTAGTGGTCGTAGGTGGTGGGGGTATGTGGTAAAAAGTGGTACTAGGTGGTGGTATGTGGTGGTGTGCGGTTGGCGTTTGGTGGCATGTAGTGGTAGCATGTGGTGGTAGGTGATGGCAGAAAAGGCTTGAAATCACGTGTTCGCGTCCACAACCCTTCTCGCATTCGTCTCCATCGCTCAACTCGGCCTTCGAATTCTTTATGACGCTCTAGAGAAAGCGCTATATGAATGCGTCGTGGAAACCATTTCCTGTTTTATGTCACGTGCGTGGTGGTTTTTGTTTTATCTGATGGGAGGGTTCTTCTTTGAGAACAGCTTCCCGCTTCTGTGAGCACCAGCAAAAGGAAGGGAGTGCATCTTTTGTGTCTTCAAGTTCTGATCGTTCTGGAGGGGGTGATCAAAGGAGGCAGCCTGGAAGAAGTATGGAATATTCAGCTGCCAGGCGTAAGAGAGAAAGGACGAAATTTCGAAATTATTTGAATTTTTGATCAAATGAGCGGCCACCACTCAATCATCGGAAAAATTTAAATTCCGAAAGCATTTCAGTTGAATATTGGGAAGGACGTTGGATGGACTTGTTCCAATAACAAATTGAAAGCAAACTTGCATGGGCTTTGAAATTTAAGCTAGAAGTAGGAATAAAAATCACAATTATAAACATTTTCGCAACCAAAGTTCACTTTTCAGCTTGTGTTCATGGGCGCTTTGACGGTGGAGGAAGGAGGAGAGAAGAAAAATTGTTTTTGCGGGTTGGAAAGCAACTTTTTGAGAATGCAATAAATAACAGTAATGTGCTGTTTTGCTATAAATTTTGTTCAAAAGAGGAGGAAAAGAAGGTTGGAGTGGGATTTAAACGCCTCGTCGTGTCTTCCAGGTGGCTTAGAAATAGCCTCGAATTGATGAGTTTAATCAACAAAATTGATGCTCAAGCATTGGTTGAAGGCGTAACATATGGGTGCGTTGTTGGTCATGGAACAACTAATACACACTTTCAACTGCATTCTTTTGTGGCCACCGGAACTTTAATATACATCAAGATTTAACTTTTTGGCATTTTCAAAATGAGTGTATGCAGGATTGATGGAATCAGAATGCGTGAGGCCCAAATCAACTTTGCAGAGTCCACAAAATAACCTGAAAGTTCGATAAAAGACGTTTGGAAAGAGACTCGAATAGTTTGGTGGAGGTGGTTCTTTCCTCCGATGGTCACGAAGGCAGCCAATGAGGTCTGTTGAGAAGGTTGAATGTAGCAATGCCGAAACAGAACAGCGGCTTTTTCTTCTTTTTTAAAACTGCTTAAAAAAATTGTTTTTAAAATAAATATAATTTGAAGTAGGAAAGTTGTTCTCTTTTTGTTCGAGTAGATGGCCGTTCGCTTGAAAAAAGCTTTTAATAAAAAATAAATTTTTAATGAAAAAAGAAAAAAAAATTCAACGCATTTCACCACAATAAGCTCCCTAAATGCTTTTGAAACGAACAGCGTTAGAAGTTTAAACCGTTCATGACGCACTGTGAACACAAAAGTCGCCTGACGTCACAACGGAAAATGCAATTGAAGAAGAACGAGTGTTGGTGGTCACAGCCTCTTGGTCTGTGGCTGCTGTATCACGTGGTGCTTCTGCTCATTGCTCTCAGGTGCTGCCAGTAACCCGCAAAAAGAACTTCCTTGCCATGAATTCTCCATGCCTGCGTCACAACAGCCCTCCCCAGATCTTCTTCACAGCTCCCCATCCCTCCAACCTTGCTGATTTGTGGCCTTTGCGAGGATAAAATCGCAAAAACTGTTAACTACGTTTCACTGTCTGTCCGCGTGGATGCGTGTGTCTGTTATCAGTTGTCTACATGCACGTTATCAGTCTGTTATCAGTTGTCCGCGTGGATGTGTGCATCTGCTATCAGTTGTCTGCGTGCATGTGTGTGTCTGTTATCACTTGTCTCCGTGGATACGTGTGTCTGTTATCAGTTGTCCGCATGCATGTGTGTGTCTGTTATCAGTTGTCCGCGTGGATGTGTGCGTCTGTTATCAGTTGTCTGCGTGCATGTATGTGTCTGTTATTGGCTGTTTGCGTGGATGTGTGTGTGTCTTATCAGCTGTCTCAGCAAGAGTTTTTGAATTTTTCATGCACCCACCTCGCTGCTACAACAAGAACGTCGTGGCGTTTTTTAAGTATTGTGTATTGTAACTCACTTTGTTTGCTGTAATGTTGTGTATTGTAACTCACTTTGTTTGCTGTAATGTTGTGTATTGTAACTCACTCTGTTTGCTGTAATGTTGTGTATTGTAACTCACTTTGTTTGTTGTAATGTTGTGTATTGTAACTCACTTTGTTTGCTGTAATGTTGTGTATTGTAACTCACTCTGTTTGCTGTAATGTTGTGTATTGTAACTCACTTTGTTTACTGTAATGTTGTGTATTGTAACTCACTTTGTTTGCTGTAATGTTGTGTATTGTAACTCACTCTGTTTGCTGTAATGTTGTGTATTGTAACTCACTTTGTTTGCTGTAATGTTGTGTATTGTAACTCACTTTGTTTGCTGTAATGTTGTGTATTGTAACTCACTCTGTTTGCTGTAATGTTGTGTATTGTAACTCACTTTGTTTGCTGTAATGTTGTGTATTGTAACTCACTCTGTTTGCTGTAATGTTGTGTATTGTAACTCACTTTGTTTGCTGTAATGTTGTGTATTATGGCTCATCACCTTTGCTGTAATGTAACTCGTTGTGCTGGATCATATATTAGAGGATGAATTGAGGTTACTCGTGTGGCAATGTAGTGCACACAATTTTGTTCGTCACGTGCTTCCGCACTACACTGGCCTGCGCCATCACTACGCACTCTTCGTCACCAACGCACTCTTCGTCACCAACGCACTCTTCGTCACCAACGCACTCCTCGTCACCAACGCACTCCTCGTCACCAACGCACTCCTCGTCACCAACGCACTCCTCGTCCCCAACGCACCACTTGGCGCCTTTTTTTCGATAATTGAAACGCTTGCAACCGTTTTGTTTTCAAATGAAACTTCTAACTCGATTGTCCTTCTGACCACGTGATACCACGTGATATAACTGCACTCACTATACGCCGACTGAGTTCACCGGAAGTAAAACGTTGAGTTAACTGAATAATGAAAAGTGAATTTAAATGAATAATGAAAAGTGAATTTAACTGTATAGTCAAAAGTGGATTCAAACAAACGAGTGAGCGACCGGTTGGAGGCTCGAAGTGAAGCGACCACAGCAATCAGCCTCTGCACGCTCCAAAGCAACACAGCCGAAGTCTCCGAAAGCTCACAATAGTGTGTCACGGGCATGTTCTGCGCGTTGAAGTTGCAAGAAGTTAATGGAAACCCAAGGACGTCCATGAAACAGTTGAATTGAAAAGCAGGGACCGAGTGCTGTGGCAGGAACTTCTGCCTAAGTCCCATTCATCATCATCCCTGGAACCTGCAAAGATATGAAAAAATCATTATTTCCAACCTCCCCGTCTCTAGCCTGCACCTAGCTGCTGCTGTTCAAGTGTGTGTTACATGAGAAAGGATTTCATTGATTTCCTCTCCATGGGAGGAGGAGGTGAACGAGGAGAAGGGAGGAGATTGAAAAGAGGAAGGGTGGAAAATAAGATAAATAGAAAAAAAGGAAGAGAAAAAAAAGGAAGAAGAAAAAGAAGAAAGAGGGAGAGAGAAAAAGATAGAAAAAGAAGAGAGAAAGTGGAAGATGATAAAGAAGGAGATGAGAAAGAGGAAGATGAGGAAGAAGGAGGTGAGAAAGAGGAAGATGAGAAAGAGGAAGATGAGAAAGAGGAAGATGAGGAAGAAAGAGATGAGAAAGAGGAAGATGAGAAAGAGGAAGATGAGAAAGAGGAAGATGAGGAAGAAGGAGATGAGAAAGAAGAAAATGAAAAAAAGTAAGTGGAGGAAAATGAAGAGGCAAAAGAGTAGGAGGTGGCTATTGTTTGGGAGCTGTCACAAGTGGTCACTGTCACAAGTGGTCACCGAGGGGCAGGCACAACAAGTCTATTCTTCCTCTTTGAAATTGCCATTTCGCTTCCGATTCGAAATCATCTTGAACTTGAAGACGACTCATCCACTTATAGTGAAGTTCACTTTTCAACATTCTTCATTTAATCGCCAAATATTCCGAATTATTTGTGTTTGAAAGTGACAGCCACTTGGTGGGGGATCAAGTCCGTCTTGCCTCCTGTCATTTCTAATCTCTTCATTCCGAAAACTCAAGTTGAACAAACCAACAAAAGTATTCAAAAATATACGGTTCTTTATAAATATTAATATTCTCCCACACTCTGCCTCAATTCCACAAAGTGTGCACGCAATATGATGGAGTACGTGAGGGTCAGAAGAAGTGAAATCTTTCGAATGGAAGCTTCTGGCCTTATCCATCATCATCGCCACCGGAAATGCCACAAAACATTCTTAATTGCCACATTCAACGCTGGCATAATTCGAAGAAAGAGTTTTAAAAGTTTATGTTCAATTTTTAGTTTTTTTTTTCTATTTACTCAATCCACCTCTCACGTTCCACGCAGGTATGAAGACACACCATGGACGGGGAAGGAGTGCATTTGATGGAAAGAAATCTTTTTCAATAATGGAAACAATTGCAGAAATCTAATTAGAATTGAACGAACTCGAGAGAGGATTGTTGCAAGGAAGGATTATTCCGATCGCAATCGAGGTTGAACGATCCTCGACAGAGACGAAGGAAGATGTTGCAGGCGACGTCGCTGATGATTCACCTTCTCACCCTGTTCCTCCTTGTTCTTTCCTCATCAGCAACCCTTCCTCCAGCAGTCCACTTCAAGCAGTCGATGCAACGAAACACCGTTTGGATCACTCCTCACTTCGACGATTCAGAAACAACAACAACAAAAACAAAAACAACCTTAACAACATCTACAACGACAACATCAACAACAACAACAACATCAACAACAACGACAACATCAACAACAACAACGACAACAACAGAAACAGTTCCTCTTCCTCCTCCCGTGGAGTACTGTCCCTCCCAGTGCGACTGCCTGCACTTCGACGAGACCATCGACTGCAGCCACCGCCAGATCGACAGCGTGCCGCTCTTCGACAGCCACGCCAGAAGGCTCTACCTGGAAGACAACAGGATCACCTTTCTACCTCACCGCTCCTTCGCCACCGCTCCAGAGCTTCTTCTAATTGTGCTCGAAAGGAACGACCTCACCTTCGTCGGCAGTGACTCCTTCTGCGGACTC
The DNA here is from genome assembly GCA_947562095.1 of Branchellion lobata. Lineage (NCBI taxonomy): Eukaryota > Metazoa > Annelida > Clitellata > Hirudinida > Piscicolidae > Branchellion > Branchellion lobata. Next base: position 11,618,441 of record OX387250.1, on the reverse strand, counting down.
ACCAAGATGCAGGAGTTGGACTTGGGAGGCAACCGAATACAAAGCTTCGTGGTAGACTCGGTTTACCTAGAAAGCAAAAACACCTCCAGCAACTGCGTGTCTCCCAACCTCAAAGAAATAAACCTCAGCTTGAACCTGTTGACTAGACTACCTGAAAAGCTGTCAGAATTTGCTCCAAACCTGGAGATTCTGAACCTGAGCTACAACGAAATAGAAACGGTCAGAGCTGATGACACGTACGCCAGACTGAGCTGTCTGAAGCACTTGGACCTCAGCAGGAACAAGGTGCACTGGATCGAACAAGACGACCTCAGAGCCTTTCGACCCACGCCTCTGGAGATCCTCGTGTTGGCTGAGAGTGGCGTGAGCAGGGTTGATAGTGGTGCTTTCAGCGGCCTCAAAAACCTCACGTCTCTTTCAGTCGCCAACAACCACATTGACGCTGCCAACCTGGAGCTGGTGCTCAGCAACTTTCCACTCCGCAACTCCTCGCACAACCTCCTCAAACGCCTGGATGTCAGCGAGATCAGTCTGGCCAACATCACCACCTCCATGCTGGGTCATTTGAGCAGCCTCATCATTCTCGACGCCTCCCTGTGCGACGTTGAACACGTGGAACCTGAAGTCTTCGACCGCCTCTCCAGACTCGAAACCCTCCACTTGGAATTTGGAAAGCTCAAAGTCCTTGAGAATTTGGCCGCTGCAAAGGACCTGAGGAGAATTTATCTGCAAGACAACCAGTTGAAAAGCCTGAATTTGACGGGTTTGAAAAATCTAGAAACGATAGATTTAAGCTACAACCAGATTACGAAGGTTTCCCCGTTGTGGATGGAGGGGATGAAGAATTTGCAAGTATTAAACCTCAGTCACAACCAAATACACACGATCGCAAGTAATTCTTTCAAGCAGTCTTCCATCATGCTTACGCTTGATCTCTCATACAACAGGCTGCAAACACTGCCTTTCATGGGCTTGGAGAGATTGACTAAAATTGATCTTTCGCACAATACCATTCATAATCTCGAACAAAACATTTTCAAAAACCTCCATCAGAGTCTCACTGACATTGACCTCAGCTACAACAACCTCACACAACTCACCAACTATATTTTCGAACCGATCCACAACCTCCAGGCCTTGAACTTGGCAGGCAACAGATTGGGAGGCTACTTCTCGTCCTCTTCCACCTCCGAGAAGTCCTCCCCTTTCGCAACGCTTGTCATCCTCAAGTATCTAGACCTTTCCCACAACGGCATCACCGCCTTCCACTGCCAACTCCTGTCTTCCCTCCACAACCTCTTAACGCTCAACCTCAGGTCCAACAACGTGAGCGACATTGCAGACGTGAGACTCACGTGTGTCCAAACGTTGGTGAAGCTGGTGCTGTCAAACAACCAGCTGAGCAACGTCGACGTGGCTGTGTTGGACTCCTTGTTGAACCTGGAGGAGTTGGACGTGAGCAGCAACAACTTCGAGTGTGACTGCGGCATCCTGGCCTTCCTGCGCTGGGCCAACACCACACAGGTAAAAATTATTAAAGAAGACGAAAACGACAGCTACCGCTGCCACTCGATCGGCAAAGCCTCCTCTGACCAGTCACAAGCCTCCGAGGATGCCTACCTACTGGGCCTCAACGCCTGGACCAGTGACGATTTCCTCTTCCTCTACAGGCCCGAGTACGAGAGGTGCCACGGCCTGCTTAAGCAGCCCCTGGGTCCGTACTACGACCAGATTTACATTTCCTCCTTCGAAAACAACAGCCCTCGCCAGCAGGCGCAGCAAGGCGAGGGCAGCAAGGCGGATGCGCACAACTACCTGGCAGCAAAGTACTTTTCTGTCTTCTGCGTCACCACCTTCGCAGGCGTTCTTGTGGGCATGACGGTCATTTTCGTGGCCTGGAGGTTTAGGAACTGCATTTACCAACTCACCATCTTCAACTCCAGATGGAGGGTACGCTATAGAGAGGTTTCCGACCTCGAGTCGGCTCTGGACTCGCGAGTATAACACTGATCTTCATTGCATCTCCTTCACCAACAGATGCGCACAATACCGACTGTTTTATGCCTACGTCATCAATAACTCTCACAACCATTCCACGAATATTGCATTTCGAAGCTCCCTCATAACTGCATTTGCAATAAATTCCGCCTCATCTCACGCATGGTTCAACAATTTCTAATGTTCCGATGCATTCTCTCATAGTTCGACAAACTATCACTTCATGCTGCGTTTGTGAACACTTGTAGTTATTCATGTGCAGTATCTGTTTCAAAATGCGTCTACATTTCAAAGAATTTTTACGGCGTTTGAAATTTAAAATTTAAAATCATTTTTGAGGTTTCATCGCAACAAAAATTGTTTCGGAATTCAAACCTCAGTCAAATGAATTTGAGGCGATGGAGGAGAAGCCCATCATTTTGTTTTCAACAAAAGTCCTATGTGTCCGAAAGATTGGCTTCAGTGATGGCCCGAATAGGATGAGGTTGACAAATGCTTGCTGGCACTACATCAAATGTTTTCAACGAAGAGGTACTTTTCAAGTGTGCAGTTTCTAGAACAGCTACTGCAACACACAAAGGCAGTGCAACCCTGGCAGAGAGTAAAGCTACAACATGTAGTACCCTCCTTTTCCAAATTCCCCGCTTCAATCATTTCGCCCACACAAGCACCGTGTACATACGAATGGTTCCTCCTCCTCAGTCGAGTGTTTGCACAAACAAATAAATCTTTTTGCTCTATTCTCAATTTTTGTTTTGTGGTTAATAAAAAAAGAAAATATATATTTGTCTTTTTCGATTGTCAGACAGAAACAAAAGCTGTAATAGGCTTGAATACATCACTTCAGCCCGCCACGACCATTCATGCGTCATGCCAGCGATTTAATTTTCGTGTCCACAGTCGTTGAAGGCGGACAATTGCGAATGTCAAGAGTCTAATTGTCTAGGGCGGACAATTGCGACTGTCAGAAGTCTAATTTCTTGCAGTCGTCCATCCTTGCAGCTTCAATGGGCCTACGAGAAGACAAGACCTCATAAGCGTGTTCATCCTCTTGCAAACACACCCACCCACCAGCAGCTCGACAGTTGCACAAACAAGTTTTATTCGATACTGTTTAAATGCTGATTTCGGGGTTGTTTGGGGTTGTATTTCCATGCTTCTTCGGAAGTCTCTTTCAGTTGAATGAGTTCGCTGGAAGAGAATTTTTGCAGACTTTGTAAATATTTGATTTTGCTTGATTGAAAACAATTTGATGGCAGACGAGGCGGGGTCAGCATGGAGATATGAGAGCACATCTCTTGATTGAATTAAGACCCTTCGCTAGTCCCCCTAAGAAGTTTTTCTTGAAAAACAGAAGAGCATAGAAGTGTTTTTAGCATGTGTAAAAACAATTGATCAGCCACTGGCCTTCGCACGAAAACGATTTTTAAGCTCTTTTCGTTTTTTTAAGTTTTCAAAAAGGCAGCTGTAGCTTATTTATACATAAAAGACTGGACAGTAATAGAAGAGCTAATTCGATGCCTCAGTTGTGCATAAGCCCTTCATAAAGAGTGCTCTTTGCCCGCTGCAATCACTGCAATCTACGCATCTCCTTGATTTAATTACTTGGAGCAAAGCCTCTGTATCTCTCCCTTCCCCCCTGAACCCACCCCCACTCGAACCTTTCATGCATCCTCCCATGCCTCCTCCCATGCATCCTTCCATGCATCCTCTCAGGTATCCTCCCATGCATCCTTCCATGCATCCTCCCATGCATCCTCCCATGCATCCTCCCATGCATCCTCCCATGCATCCTTCCATGCATCCTTCCATGCATCCTCCCATGCATCCTCCCATGCATCCTTCCATGCATCCTTCCATGCATCCTCCCATGCATCCTTCCATGCATCCTCACATGCATCCTCCCATGCATCCTCCCATGCATCCTCCCATGCATCCTTCCTTGCATCCTCCCATGCATCCTCCCGTGCATCCTCCCATGCATCCTTCCATGCATCCTTCCATGCATCCTTCCATGCATCCTCCCATGCATTCTCCCATGCATCCTTCCATGCATCCTCCTATGCATCCTCCCGTGCATCCTCCCATGCATCCTCCCATGCATCCTCCCATGCATCCTTCCATGCATCCTCCCATGCATTCTCCCATGCATCCTCCCATGCATCCTCCCATGCATCCTCCCATGCATTCTCCCATGCATCCTCCCATGCATCCTCCCATGCATCCTCCCATGCATCCTCCCATGCATGCCATCACTACCGCCGCTCCAAGTGCAATGGTCGTCTGCTTCTCTTATCATTTTTTCTTGTTATTTATTTTATTTGTTTTTGTTATTTTTATCAGTTGTTCTTATTACTATTATTAAACTCATTTTTAATCTTTCTAAAATGTTTTTTTGTTATTTTATCATTCGTTCTTATTGTTATTATTAGTATTATTATTATTATTATTATTAGTATTATTATTATTATTATTATTATTATTATTATTATTATTATTATTATTATTATTATTATTATTATTATTATTATTATTATTATTATTATTATTATTATTATTATTATTATTATTATTATTATTATTATTATTATTATTATTATTATTATTATTATTATTATTATTATTATTATTATTATTATTATTATTAGTATTATTATTATTTTTTTTCAATATTTCCATTGTTTATTATTCTTATTTTGCGACTTTTTAATGAAGAACTGAACTTTGATTCCCAGGCAAGAATATGGGTTTTTGATCGTTTTTGAAGCGTCCAAGCAAACATATTAACAAAAGGTTCAGCCTCCACTCTGCTGCGTGAGTCTTTCTAGGAAACATCGGGCGGCATGAATGCATGGAAATTGAAAAGTGCACAACTTTTATTAAAAGTTTCCCTCGCAACAAGTGAACCTGCTCCTCCGGTCCACGAAGCTGCGAGGTGCGAGAGGAAATCGGCGTGAGTGGGCGTAAGGACGCATGCGAATAGCACTTCTTGGCGGCGTGTGAAGTTTGATCTTAAAACGCAATCGCACTGATGCTGAGCTGAGCTCCACCTCCGCAGACCTCAATTCATAACCTCCCCCCCCCCCTCAAAGTGTACCACACTCTTCTACCAACTACTATGTTTGTTGTAGTTACTGCTTGGGGTGATTCAAATTTCTCAAACAATATTTCACAGCAAAAACAAAAAAAGAACAACAGGCGCTTCGAAGAAATAATTCCAAACTGGACATGCAAATGGAGCAACACGGAGTCTCCTGCTCAGAATTCAAGTGAGCTTCTCACGCGTGTTTGTTTGCTTTGGAACTCGTGTGGGGGCATTATTGCGGTTCAACACGAAAGAGATGACAGCTTTTGAAGGTGATTAGACCAATTGATGCCACAGCAACAAACAGCTTTGTTCGGTAGCTTCCAAACGACCCCAGAAAGGCACAACGATTGGACGTCTTGTGAGGGCATTCCCTTCTCTGCAACAAACAACACTTGCAAGTCGTCCGTTCCTATGGACATCACTCAAATTGCTGTTTTCAAAAGATGAAAATTTGTTTGTATTAAAAGTAAACGGACACCAAGTCGACCAACTTGGGTTATTGGCTATTGGCACGCCTCATCGTCAACACGTCGTCATTTCCGCTGGAATGGAACGGCAGGATGAAACGAGTGTACCTGTTTGGGAATATTAAATGGCTTTTAGTGCAGAAATGAAATATACTATTTTGATAAGTTTGCAGGGTTCTTTAAGTTTGCGAGGAAGAGCTCTTTGAAACAACTTCTTAAAACAAACTCGTTCCTGTCAAACAACTGACATTTTTCCGTAACAAGTGCAAATAATTCATCGTTTTTCGAACGAAAATGTATTTGTAGAATGAAATTATATCTTCAAAAAATACAACAATACAGTACAACGGACAGTACAGCGGACAGTACAACGGACAGTACAACGGACAGTACAACGGACAGTACAACGGACAGTACAACGGACAGTACAACGGACAGTACAACGGACAGTACAACGGACAGTACAACAGACAGTACAGCGGACAGTACAGCGGACAGTACAACGGACAGTTTATCGGTCCCTGGTAGCCACTTTTCATTTGCCTTCAAGTCTAACACCAACAATGAGACCATCCATCACTGCACGAGCGATAATTGCTGGACCAAAGGGATCTGGCGAATATATGGAGGTTTAAGAGCCACAGATAAAAGCTCTGTTCGTTGTAGCGGCCTTTATCCTTCCATATATCTGCCCATGCTACCCATCCGTTGTGCCCTTCCCTTGCACACTCCACCTCTCTGGTTGCTCCTCCCACGGACTTTATGTTAGCAGGACTTAGTGGCTTGGAAGTTGGGAGCGGAATTGATCGAATTCAAGCGCTGTCGAATTGAGTTGCCTTGCTTATTACTCCGTGAATTGCCTTTCGAAGCGCAGCACCAAACCATTCCACTCCTACTCAGGTTTCTTTGTGCTCGCAAATCATGCTTATCACGCACGTGTCCAAACTGAAAGTCCATCGGAGGCTTTTTTGCTTCTCCTCTCATTCCTCCGCACCCTCTCTTTTCACCTCACCTCCTCTCTCCTCCACACCCTCTCTCTTCACCTCAACTCCTCCCTCCTCCACACCCTCTCTCTTCACCTCACCTCCTCCCTCCTCCACACTTCTTTATTCCTCCTCACCTCCTCTCTCATCTACACCTTTTTATTCCCTTTTACCCTGTCACTTTTTTACACTTCTTCCCTTTTTCACTCTTCCACACCTCTTCACACAACGACAAACATCCCAGCAACACAACGACAAATACATTACGAAGCAACGACAAACAGCGTCACAAGGCGATGACACATATTACTACAACACAAACACAAATGTTTGCGTAGTGGCTTCAAACCCAGATTTTCGGTTCTCTAGAGTTTGATAACCTAATCAAATATATTGTTTGATGAACTTCTTACTGATTAGTTATGAATTAGTACGTGGGTAGAATAAATATTTAAACTAGTGGATCGAGTTGGGCTGGCTGAAGATCGGAGCCTTTTGCACAAGCCATCAACCAAACCTCCAAAGTTCTGACAAGAGTTTAAAGTGTGGATTAAAGCGTTAAGATTGATGGAGGCGAAGAGGACGGGAGGAGAGCAGACAGGAGCTGAGATGAGTGACAGAAAGGAGGGGAAACATTATCAAATACTCGAGTCTGTGAATGCGAGACAAGATTAAAAAAGAAAAATAACAATAACAAAAATAAATAGAAAAAATAACAAAAACAAAACAAAAACAAAGCCAATAACTAAGCTAAAAAGGCCACGTAAGAACAAGGAGTAGACTACACGGCAGTTGAAACATTGCCGAATGAAATAAATCCAATTCAGCGCTACAGAATGAGAAGAACTGGCGCCTTAAGTGAGCGATGGTCCATAAAATGTTTGTTGGTGATTTCGACACCTAATCTCTCCTCTCTTCCAGCCACCATCCTCAATGCCTAAAAAGGCATTCAATGTCACGAACTTCGGTTTTGGCGGCTTTTGAGCTCTTGCTTTGTTTATTGAGAGTGGTTGAGGGCGTTGTAGAATTTTATTTCTCCAATAAACCCTTAAGAATCTGAACACGTGGTTGAAATAAATAGGTGGGCTTGAGAGGCTGCAGTGGGCGGATCAGCAGCCCTTGCAAATTGAATTAAAAGCAAAAAGTTAAAAAGGCGTAAACGTTGTTTATGGAGGCGTACATTTCTGAACTCACAATTTATTGTTTGGTTTGGTGATTTTTTAAAATCGAAACTTCATTTTTGCATTAAATGATCATTTTGTGGGTGGCAAACACAAATAGTCCATCAACGAGCCAGCCACTCCAAGACTTCCTTGAGTAAACTCTGAGGGTTGAACTCAAACATCACAAAACTCCCGTGTTCATGCAAACAACAATCAGCCACAACCCTTCACTTCGTTTTTATTTACTCTGAAATTCCAAACCACGTCCCAAGATGCTGATTTGTGCTTCGAAATGTCCAGCCATCTTTTCCTCACCAGCCCTCGTGACTTCTTCTTCGTCAGCAGGCACGCACAGCCGTCTCGCCATCCACACGAGTCTCAAAGCTGCCTCCTCGTCTCACCAGCATGCATCATACCTCTCAATGAAATCAGCTATCCGCTTGTGTTCGTTCGTTCCACCTCCACTACCTTTTGTTTTTTAATGGAAGTTGAAAGACAACCAAAAGTTGCAGTAAACATGAAACTTGAGCGGGAACGTTGCAATTTCATTTGAAAGTCAACAAAAGGAGTGATCCACCTCTTATGGAAACATTTTCAGAATATTTTAAAATTATTTTCGAAATATTAAAAAAATATTTTATAAAATTTAAATAGTGTTTAGAAAGCTTGTGAGGTTGTTGGTGCCCTTGCAAGACAGCAGTTTTCCGGGGGGATGAATTGATTGTGTAGATGTTCCGTCGAAGGTTCATCTTATTAGGGAGGCGAGCGTGGCGAAGAATGTGGCTGGTGAAGTCACGTGGGAGGAGGAAATAAACAAATCGGAAGTAAACACAACTGACCACGATATAGTCGTAACATGTCAGTTCATGATGAGAAAAAAGTAAATGTAAAAGAAGAAAAAGAAAAGAATAAGTAGAATAGGGAGGGAGAAAAAAAATAGATAAAAAGAAGAAAAAAGAGAAAAAAATAGAAAAAAAAAGAAGAAAAAATAGAAAAAAAAGAAGAAAAAAATAGAAAAAAAAAGAAAAAAATGAAAAAAAGAAGAAAAAAATAAGAAAAAAACAAGAAGTAACATAATAGTTCAAGGAGTAAAGTATGAGGAATGAGCCTCCAGCAACAAGGAGGTGCAGTAGGACTTGCAGTAGGAGATGCAGTAGGACTTGCAGTAGGACTTGCAGTAGGACTTGCAGTAGGACTTGCAGTAGGACTTGCAGTAGGACTTGCAGTAGGACTTGCAGTAGGACTTGCAGTAGGACTTGCAGTAGGACTTGCAGTAGGACTTGCAGTAGGACTTGCAGTAGGACTTGCAGTAGGACTTGCAGTAGGACTTGCAGTAGGACTTGCAGTAGGACTTGCAGTAGGACTTGCAGTAGGAGGTGCAGTAGGACTTGCAGTAGGACTTGCAGTAGGACTTGCAATAGGACTTGCAGTAGGAGGTGCAGTAGGACTTGCAGTAGGACTTGCAGTAGGACTTGCAGTAGGACTTGCAGTAGGACTTGCAGTAGGACTTGCAGTAGGACTTGCAGTAGGATTTGCAGTAGGACTTGCAGTAGGAGGTGCAGTAGGACTTGCAGTAGGACTTGCAGTAGGACTTGCAGTAGGATTTGCAGTAGGACTTGCAGTAGGACTTGCAGTAGGACTTGCAGTAGGACTTGCAGTAGGACTTGCAGTAGGACTTGCAGTAGGACTTGCAGTAGGACTTGCAGTAGGACTTGCAGTAGGAGGTGCAGTAGGACTTGCAGTAGGACTTGCAGTAGGACTTGCAGTAGGAGATGCAGTAGGACTTGCAGTAGGAGATGCAGTAGGACTTGCAGTAGGACTTGCAGTAGGAGATGCAGTAGGACTTGCAGTAGGACTTGCAGTAGGAGATGCAGTAGGACTTGCAGTAGGAGGGGCAGTAGGAGGAATGACAAGGGCGTGCACAAAGGCAATAAAAGAAGAGTGGAAGTGACGGAGAAGAGGACTTTAAAGTAGCCTCAGTGATATGAGTGGCATTCATACACGTAAAGACGAACCCAGAAAAACCATCACATACACCTACACACGAGCACATACCCATATACGAGGATACACAAACAGACAAGCACTAGTACACACACGCGCTAACATACATACAAACGTAGTAACAAACGGACCTGGAAGAAGAGAGCGGAACAAACAGACGTCTGATTTATTGGCTGCAGCGCCAGGCAGAGGTCCGAAGTGACGATGTTCACGCACGGCCTGCTCTTCTTCACTTTCCTTCTCCTTCTCCTCCTTCTCCTCATTCTTCTCCTCTTCTCCTTCACTCTACCTCATTTTCCTCCTTCTCTCCATCCTTCTCCTCCTTTTCATCACCCCTTCTCCTTCACTCTATCACTCCTCCTCTTTCTCCCCATCCTTCTCCTCCTTCTCCCCATCCTCCTCCTCTTTATTTCCATCCTCCTCCTCCTTCTCCCCATCCTCCTCCTCTTTCTTTCCATCCTCCTCCTCCTTCTCTCCATCCTCTTCCTCCTTCATGCCTCCAAACCAACTTGCAAGAGGTCCTTACAATTAGGAGTTTCTCTTTCATTAGTTTTCCCTCTTTTTTTTATTTTTTCTCTTTCATTAGTTTTCCCTCTTTTTTTTATTTTTTCTCTTTTTCATTAATTTCCGCTTTTTTTACATATTTTTTTTTGCAACTTTTTTTTGCACAATTTCTGGAAGAGTCCGTGTGCCTTGTGATCTTTATTGCCGTCGTGAGTTCCACTGCTCACCGCCTGCAATGCACACGACACTCACGCCAGTAAATCTGCAAGAGGTGCGTATATCGTGGCAGGATTCGGAATACATTAAATATATAAGAAAGGGTGCGAAAGATACAGATGAGGGCCTTTTTTTGAAACACACTTTTCTCTTCTGCTCCAAGCATGGCGATTCACTCGCTTTAAAACCATTATTTCCATGTAATTTTGAGTCTTCACTTTCATTCTTCAGCCTTTATATTGCTTCCTCACGCCTGCAGACCAGAACGAATAGTTTATAGGGCGATATTAAAGCACATATCTGTGGCAGCTCAGTGCGATGTTGAGGACCGGCATAAAGAGAAGGCATGCGTCGAGTTTATAGGCCTCCGAATGTGGTTCATTGTTGCTGAGGCCATGCAGTTATTAAAAGTGCATGGCAGCACCTTCAACAATCACACCCGTGTATTTGCTTCTCTTTGAAACATTTTTACTCGAAAGCTGAAGACCGGTCGTAAAACAGACGAACAATGCTTTACACCCTCTCCTATCTCGTAACCTCCTTGCTCTTGAATCTGCTCAGATAAAAGATCTGTCTTTGAGACGTGGTGAGGTAGGTCACCACTGAGACTTGAACCCGTCACCTTTGGAGCCATTATTTGGTGCCAGCTTCTATTATTTCGCGAAATAGCCTTTGTTTGTCTCATGCATTAGAGGGTCTTTAAGTAATGGAATATTGATGAGCGCGTGGCATTGAAACGATGTTTGCATAGTTGCACGTAGTAATCTGTGCGGACTATTCTGAAGCTTAATCAATAAGACAACAAGTCACTGTATGGCCACCAGCAATGCTGAAACGAGCTGGCAAATCAATACAGAATATTGGAAATAGAAAGAATATTTCATTGAGACAAGGAAGTCGAAGAAAGTCAATGTAAATCAATAGAGAATGAGCATCAAGTGGAGCCTGGATGGCAAGCTGCAAACGTCACACAAATTAAGCGCATAACTCGACAATTTGAGTCGGAAAAAAGCTTTTACTTCCAAATATAATCTAGTCTTTTATAGTATTCAATAGAAAACGAAAACATAAAAACAAAGAAAGACAAGGAAGACGAGGAAGACAAGGAAGACAAGGAAGACGAGGAAGACAAGGAAGACAAGGAAGACAAGGAAGACGAAGAAGACGAAGGAGACAGAAAAGACAAAGGAGACGAAGGAGACTAGAAAGTCGATCCATAGAGAATAATCATGGTGGACTGGCATAATATACTGCGGCCAGCAGCCTGCTGAGAGACAGTCCGATGTTCCTGGAGGTTGAAGAGGTTGATCTCGCAATGGTGCTTGGCGGTGAAAATACTCTGAAAGAACTTATTTGACTTTAAGTTGTTATAAAAAAAATTCTCAAAACCTCAGTTGAAAACAACACCATCACACCACACCACACCACACCACACCACACCACACCACACCACACCACACCACACCAGCCACTTTTTGGAGGGTCCCCAGAACACCTTGGCCAGCATCCTGTTCCTCTCTTCCTCGCCACCACACGCCTCGTACGCCCTGTACAGCCTGTGCCCCCACGGTGTGTGAGTTTTCGGTTGATGAGTACATTTGAAAAATTGTTTTCAAAAGTGCAGAAGCAGCTCGTTCAACAGTGAACCAAGTTTATTATTTGAAGTTCAATTAGGAAAAAAACTTTTAGCATCATCATCATCATCACCACTACCACCAGCACCGACATGAGGGGGGTGGGGAAGGTGGCAACGATGGAGGAGGCCTTGGCGAGGCTCATGCCTCTCACCTGGATCAGCATCTTCGTGAACATCTCCGAAACACTGCACTTCTGTGTTGGTGTGGTGTGGTGTGGTGTGGTATGGTGTGGTGTGGTGTAATGTGGTGTGGTGTAATGTGGTGTGGTGTGATGTGGTATGGTGTGGTTGCGTAGTGTGATGTGTTGTGTGATACCAAAATCCAAAGTAAATAAAACCAACAAAACCTTTGCCTTCATATTCTGATTGTTGAAAGCTTCGAAGGTGCTGAGGTGGAGTGCATAGACGTTGGTGGGGGGGTCATTGGTGGGGGGGTTGTTGGTGGAGGGGTTGTTGGTGGGGGAAGGGCCTGAAGCCTTCAAGTCATTGTAGCCGTACAAGTTTTTATCCTGTGATAACGAATATGGAATATTATTGGAACTAAAAGATGAAATAATGAATATGGAAGATTATTGAAACTAGAATAAGGTCAGAGATGCGAGACCTGGTAGAATGATTGAAGCGCTATGGTCGCCATGGAGAGGAAGCGAGCCGACTGCTTACACCCCTCCACCCTTTTCACCTGGAATCCGTTCACCACCTGTGACGTGGAAGGTCACGAGCTCAAACAACATAAACACACACGCACGCACTCAAACACACAAACACACAAACACCCACACCCACACACACTTGCAGATTCACGATGTTCTGGAGGAGGGCGCTCTCGGAGATGCTGTAGTTCTGGCCCACACTGCCCTCGATCAAGAAGGTCACGTGAAAAAGACCACAGCGTGACAAGCGCAACTGACGTGTTTAAGATGGCGTCATCAAAGTGCCTCAAGTGCATCATTGTTTATTTCGAACCCTCCATCGATGCATACCACCCTCCACACCACCACACCCCCTCCAAACCACCACACCCCCTCCAAACCACCACACCCCCTCCAAACCACCACATCCCCTCCAAACCACCACACCCCCTCCAAACCACCACACCCCCTCCAAACCACCACACCCCCTCTAAACCACCACACCCCCTCCAAACTACCACACCCCCTCTAAACCACCACATTATCTCTAAACCACCACACTACCCTCCAAACCATCATACCACTCTCCAAACCACCACACCCCCTCCAAACCACCACACCCCCTCCAAACCACCACACCCCCTCCAAACCACCACACCCCCTCCAAACCACCACACCCCCTCCACACCACCACACCCCCTCCAAACCACCACACCCCCTCCAAACCACCAAACCCCCTCCAAACCACCACATTATCTCTAAACCACCACACTACCCTCCAAACCATCATACCACTCTCCAAACCACCACACCCCCTCCAAACCACCACACCCCCTCCAAACCACCACACCCCCTCCAAACCACCACACCCCCTCCACACCACCACACTCCCTCCAAACCACCACACCCCCTCCACACCACCACACCCCCTCCAAACCACCACACCCCCTCCAAACCACCACACCCCCTCCACACCACCACACTCCCTCCAAACCACCACACCCCCTCCAAACCACCACACCCCCTCCAAACCACCACACTCCCTCCAAACCACCACACCCCCTCCAAACCACCACACCCCCTCCAAACCACCACACCCCCTCCAAACCACCACACCCCCTCCACACCACCACACCCCCTCCAAACCACCACACCCCCTCCACACCACCACACTCCCTCCAAACCACCACACCCCCTCCAAACCACCACACCCCCTCCACACCACCACACCCCCTCCAAACCATCACACCCCCTCCACACCACCACACTCCCTCCAAACCACCACACCCCCTTCATACCACCACACTCTCTCCAAACCACCACATTACCCTCCAAACCATCATACCACCTTCTAAACCAACATACCACCCTCCAAACCACCACACAATCCTCCAAACCACCACACTCGCTCCAAACCACCACACCACCTTCTAAACCAACACATCACCCTTCAAACCACCACACCACCCTCCAAACCATCACACCGCCACTGTGCCACATCCCTGTATAGAACACCACACACCTTACCACATCATACCACACCACACCCCTTACCACACCGCACCACACCACACCACAACAGCAGCACCTTCTGACTCTTGAGTCTGCCATCTACCACGGAGGCTGCCAGATCGTCCATGCGCTTGCGTTCCACGATGCAGTCCAGCAGCAGCTCCTTGCCGCTCTCTGTGCAATGCGTGTCGCCATGAGTGGCCCTTCACACACATTCATACTATTACTGCTATAAATAATGGTAACATTCTTAAGAAATAATAAAAAGCTTCATGACAAACAAGAGTTGCCATGGTGACAACGACGACGAAAGTTGCCATGGTGACAACGACGACGACAGTTGCCATGGTGACAACGACGAAAAGTACCGTGGTGACGGGCGATCCACACGAAGTCTCCCAGGTGGAGGTGTCTCACCTCGTGTCGAGTCCTCAACTTCTCCAACTCCCCCACGATGCTGCTGCCCTCACTGTTGTTATCATCATCATCATCATCATCATCATCATCATCATCATCATCATCATCATCATCATCATCATCATCATCATCATCCTCATCATCATCATCCTCATCATCTTCATCATCACCATCATCATCCTCATCACATCACCACCACCACACCCACTTCATCTCTCGTATGTCGACGCACAGAATGACGTCAAAGCAGCCTGCCTCCAAAAGGTGGTCCCACGCGCCGTCATCAATGCACTCGCCACCAATATTATTATCATTGTTTTTGTTGTTATTATTGTTGTTTTTGTTTTGTTCTTCCTCGACCACTCGTTCAGTGTGTCTCACGTGATGTGACGTCAACAACTCTCGCATCTCCTCAACCACACTCCTCTCCCCCTTCCTCAACATCGCCCCCACAGCGTCATCGTCATTTTCAATGACGTCATCAACATTTGCATTCTTATTGTTATTGACGTTGTTTGAGGTGGCTTTTGTTTTTTCTAGGTTCATAGATTTGAATTTTTGGATTTTTTTAATCTTTGTTGTGGCGCTCACATCAGTCTCGGAAAACTGCCTTTTTATCGTCCTACCCATGTCCGCTATTCTCTTTTTCTTGATCTTATTATCCTTATTATTGTTGTTATTACTTTTATCATTGTTGTTATCCTTATCCTTATTATTATTATTATTATTATTATTATTATTATTCTTGTTATTCTTATTGATAGTACCAGAACTAGCGGTATCGAAATGGCTCGTGAGGTGGTTGAGCAGGTCGGGATCGGAGCCAATCAGCTGCATGCACTCTTTCGAGAGCAGTGACGTGTAAGAAGTGGTTGAAACGGTGGCGTTTGTGGTGGTGAATGCGGAAACAGTAACTTCCGCTGGAAAGTTTGTCTTTTTATTTTTATTGATTTTTTTATCCTCATTTAAAGTATCAATAAAACTATTTTTTTTAATTTTATTTTTATTATCAGTTCTATTTTTGTTATTTTTAGTGACGTCATGTTTGGTGATGACGTCGGGGGCATGGCTGTCTTGGATGAATGCGTAGATGAAGTCGTCATCACCGCAACTCCTGTCACGTGGCGCAATCGCTCTTCAGTGCTCTAATATGACTATTATTTGCCTTCTCAAACATTCTATTTTCAAATAGAATTTGAAAAAAATAATTGTATAATGAAAGATTAAAAATATGAAAAAATAATGATAAAATTGTAATAATAATAATATTAATATTATTATTATTATTATTATTCTAGTTATCCTTATTCTTATATTGATCAGTGCAGCCTCACCTGGTGTGGTCGAGTTCGTAGCACTTGCCTGACATGAGGAGGTCCAAGTACCTCACCCTGGTCAGGAAGCTCACAGTGGCCTCTGTGTGTTCGTGTGTGTGTGTGTGTGTGTGTGTGTGTGTGTGTGTGTGTGTGTGTGTGTGTGTGTGTGTGTGTGTGTGTGCGTGACCAATATAATACTCATGAAGATCAACTTCCAAACCATGCATCTTCACCACAGCCTGGTCCTTCCACTCCGTGCTCTCTCCCCCCTCCTTTATGTACTCCATCCTGCCACAAATTTTGTCTTCAAAATAAATTATTTTAAAAAGCGCTTTTAGCAAAGATAATTTTGAATTAATAGTTTATGGAACTTTTAATATTTATTCATTCAACAGTGTTGATTCTGCGGTGTCCTTCAGTGTGCATTGAAATTCTCAATAGGGTTTGAGTGACGTTTCAACCTACCAGGTGTTCACTTCAGTTGTCAAGTTGGAGGAAGCTGGTGGTGATGATGATGGTGATGGTGGTGGCTGGTGTGATGAGATCTTGGATGAGGGATGAAGAGCAGAAGAGAATGAGGATGCAGAAGATGATGGCTTGATTGTCTCATCAGTGAGCGGAACAGCGACTGCTGGGGAACAAAAAAGTACCATGGAAAACTTGTTGGCATCAATGGTTCTCATATCTCTCACGCCCCAATAACCACCACCACTGAACTCTCAGCCACCACCAAACTCCCACCACCACCACTGACCACCCAGCCACCACCACCACACCTTCCTTTCCGACCACTCCAGGCAGACTCATCTGCTTTTTCATGCCTCTTCCACCGAAACTCCTTGGTGCCTTCTTGCACATATTTTTCTTGCTCGTCACATCCTTCACTCCGCCTTGAATGACACCTTGATCATTGTCATGTGGACTGTTGCTTGTGCCAACAGCGTTGCAAACACCCCTCCCATTACTCATGCAAGTGCTACTTATTTTATCAACATTTACACTGTTTGTTTTTTTATTATTAATTTTAACATTATTATTGGTATTTTTATAATTAATATTATTGTTGGTATTATTATCATTGATATTTCCATTAGTTTTATTCTCAATATTCTTCTCATTCACTGCCTCAGCACTGTTTCCAGGATCGGTGCAGAGCCAGTCATCCTTAGGTAGGAGCTTCCTTCGAGACTTTACCTTGATCTGGTGTAGTGAGGTGCTGCAGTGGAATCGAATGGAACATCAATTCATGAAAAACACAATTCCATTTGGAAAATGATGAACCCCCAAGAATACAATACCACATTTTTTTGCTAAGTGTGGTAACCACAAACAACAACAGGTATCAAGACACATGTACAGTGAAACAAAGAGGAGTGAACCTTGGTGAGGGAGACTTTCTGACTGGCCTCCTTTATGAACTCCTCTGTGGAGGACTGCCAGCCTGCGGTTGAAGTTCAATTGCAGTAAATCCTACTTTAAAACATGTATCGATTTTCTGTTTTTTTTGCAAGATTTATAATGAGTACTCAAATGAAAACCTGACAGCTGCATTTCCTTCTGCAGCTTTGAGTCTATTTGTTTGCACAGTTTATCTCCTGCAAAACGATTTGATGAAGTAGAAATTTTTAAATGTTCTTATTGATTTAAAGATACGTCAATACTTCTAAGTTACATCATAAAAGTTTTAACTTCACTCTGCAACTCAACACAAAGAGCCAACCAAAGCCTTTCAAGATGTTACACTCCCTGCCTGAAGTGAGAGTCAGCGGAAATCTGCACATGCTCTCCATCGCCTGCACATGCCAATTATAACGTGTTTAAGTGCCCGAACTTTCATTGTGCTAAAAGAACAAGGAAATAGCTTTCGAGAAGTTAGTTTTATAAATTTTCTTTGTTTGCAATTCCACCTTTGAGTATATAAACTGCATTTTGGATTCTTTCGACTTGGCTTCTTCTTTCCATTCTTGAAGCCACAAAAGAAATAGAGCATTTTTATTTTTATAATTTGCCATCTTGAACTGGACAATAGCTCGCACACTTCGTTCACTTTCAAATGGCTACCAGATTCGAATTTACTGCATAGACATCTTGCTTAGATTAACTTTTGACATAAAAGTATTTAATTTTTTTAAATCTTTGTGTGAAATGAGTTCTTCTTATTATTGTTTTTTCCATTTTTTTAATAATGTTTCGAATTTTCAAAAATTTCAATGCATATAAAAAGTATGCTACTTAACTAATTAGGTGTTTAGAGAATGAACCTAGATTGAATGTCAATTCATTTCTAGTCACGTTTAACAAATCTTTTATGAATAAAAAAACTTATCATTTTATAATTCAACATTGAAAAAATTTTGAAATTTTAACAAAAAATAAAAATTGATCACATGGGTTTTTCGATATTTCTAATCAAAAATATTTAAACTAGATAAAAGATTCTTGTACAACAAATCAAAGCTGGCCATAGGGATGATAGCTAGAAAACTAGTAGGTCAAGATTTCTTGTGGTTTTCCTATTTTTGAGCAACTGAGCAATAACTTCACTCAATAAAATTTGCAATTAAAATTGAGTTTGGCATACTAAAGATTAAAATTAATTAATCTGTTGAAGTTTATTTGATAAATTGAAACTTGCAGGTTTAGCTACAAAAAATAATGCACGAGCAATTTATTGAAATGGAGTATTATTTTTGAACTTGATCTTCTTTTTGTAATTTTAGTCATTTAAAAACCATGTTTATAATCGTGACTACTCCTATGCAACGCTTCAAAAATTAATTTAAAATCTTCGTGTTGTTTGTGTGTTGAATTTTTGAGTTTAAATGTGAATGCGATAATTTGACTTGATTAACGATTATAAAGGTCATGTCGCATTGATATAGTTGATGGGGAAAATGAAAGAAATGATCGGAGGGTGTTGCGTTTGTTTAGATGACCGAGGCTTTGATGAAAATCCGATTGTGTATTGTGACGGCAACGGGTGCTCTGTTGCAGTCCATCAAGGTACCTGCGTTGAGATCGTATGATTTTTTCGAAAATAAACGTTCATTCTTTTCAGTTTTCGAAAATTTGCAAATTTTTTGAAGTGACTTTTGCATAAATCGAGCGTAAACTCAGGTTGTTATAATTCCATAAAGAATTTTTCGAGATATAAAAAAAATTTTGTTCAATGCAATTTATTCATTATAATTTTTCGTTTCAAATTAAAATATTCAAATTTATATTTTTCACTAATTTCATTCACAAAATATCTTTAAACTAAACAAATGAATAATTTGCTTCCACAAAAAAATATTCCAAAAATTGGATGAATTAATTTTGCACTCACATTGACTCCACACAGCATGTTATGGCATTATAACTGTTCCCACTGGTCCATGGTTCTGTCGAAAGTGTGAAAGTCAAGAACGAGCTGCCAGAGTGGTGGGTCGCCAAGTTCATGAAATTATCTTTTTTTTGTGATTATTTAAATAATTTTTCATGTTTTTTGTTTAATTTGGTTTTTCACTTTTATTTTATATATTTTTTAATTAAATTCATTTTTCAAATGAATTTGTTTTAAAAAAATATATATATTTTTGAGTTTTTTTCATGACTCAAGCACCAGCATCTCACCACAGCGCTGTGAGTTGTGTCCACACAAGGATGGAGCTCTCAAAAGAACTGACAATGGAGGTGCTCACCTTTCAAACCTCTCATTCTAACCCTCTCCCATCTACTTCAACCCTTCCCCATCTACCCAACTTTCTCCCATCCTCTCCAACCCTTTCTCATTCACCCAATTCTCTCCAATCAATCATGAAACAACCACCATGAGAAAACTTACATAAACTCTATGAAACAGAAATATTCTTTGTGAAACACAAAAAATTTAATAAGATCAAACCAACCATTGCAACATGAATACTTCATCACTCACCACCTTCACATCACCCCCTTCAAGACTACCACCATCGTCACCACACACAGGCTGGTGTCATGTGGTGTGTGCCCTGTACATCCCCGAGGTGTCGTTTGCCTCCATCGTCTCCATGGAGCCCATCATCGTCAAAAAGGTCCCTCCCGAACGATACAACAAGGTGCCTGCCAACACCACCATCCGTCACTGCCACCGCCATCCGTCACTGCCACCACCATCCGTCACTGCCACCACCATCCGTCACTGCCACCACCATCCGTCACTGCAACACCATCATCCGTCACTGCAACACCATCATCCGTCATTGCAACACCACCATCCGTCACTGCAACACCATCATCCGTCACTGCAACACCATCATCCGTCATTGCAACACCACCATCCGTCACTGCAACACCATCATCCGTCACTGCAACACCATCATCCGTCATTTCAACACCACCATCCGTCACTGCCACCACCATCCGTCACTGCCACCACCATCCGCCATTGCAACACCATCATCCGTCACTGCAACACCATCATCCGTCATTGCAACACCATCATCCGTCACTGCAACACCATCATCCGTCATTGCAACACCACCATACATCATTGCAACACCATCATCTGTCATTGCAACACCATCATCCGTCATTGCAACACCATCATCCGTCACTGCAACACCACCATCCGTCACTGCCACCACCATCCGTCATTGCAACACCACCATCCGTCATTGCAACATCATCATCTGTCATTGCAACACCATCATCCGTCACTGCAACACCATCATCCGTCACTGCAACACCATCATCCGTCACTGCAACACCATCATCTGTCACTGCAACACCATCATCCGTCACTGCAACACCACCATACGTCACTGCAACACCATCATCCGTCACTGCAACACCATCATCCGTCACTGCAACACCATCATCCGTCACTGCAACACCATTATCTGTCACTGCAACACCATCATCCGTCATTGCAACACCATCATCCGTCACTGCAACACCATCATACGTCACTGCAACACCATCATCCGTCATTGCAACACCACCATACGCCATTGCAACACCATCATCTGTCATTGCAACACCATCATCCGTCATTGCAACACCATCATCCGTCACTGCAACACCACCATCCGTCACTGCCACCACCATCCGTCATTGCAACACCACCATCCGTCATTGCAACACCATCATCTGTCATTGCAACACCATCATCCGTCACTGCAACACCGTCATCCGTCACTGCAACACCATCATCCGTCACTGCAACACCATCATCCGTCACTGCAACACCATCATCTGTCACTGCAACACCATCATCCGTCACTGCAACACCACCATACGTCACTGCAACACCATCATCCGTCACTGCAACACCATCATCCGTCACTGCAACACCATCATCCGTCACTGCAACACCATTATCTGTCATTGCAACACCATCATCCGTCATTGCAACACCATCGTTCATCACTGCAACACCATCATCTGTCACTGCAACACCACCATCCCTCACTGCCACCACCATACATCACTGCAACACCACTTCTAATCTCACCACCACCACTCACTATCAAGATTATTACCATTCTCACCACCACCAAAGTCCTCACTACCACCATTTCAACCGCCACCACCATGGGACAGTCGTGTTACCTGTGTGAGGAGCAAGGTCGAGGAAGCAAGGCTGCTTCAGGCGCCTGCATGCAGTGCAATTACAAGGCCTTCTCCTGCAAACAACATTTCCACGTCACCTGGTCTGTGGGAGGGGGTTGGTTGGTGGAGAATGGAGGGGAGGGATTGGTGGAAAGAAAGAGCGAGTAGTTATGGAATGAAGAGCCTTTTGCTCCAACCTCATGACATCTTCCAGGCCACCCTTCCATCCACACATGATTTTCCCTCCCACCTATGACCTTCTCTCCCAACCACGCCAGTGCCCAGGCGCTGGGTCTGCTGAAGGAGGAGTCGGGCAGCAAGAAGAAGGTCTCCTACTGCGGCTACTGCACCTATCACGTCAAAAAGATTGTCAGTCCTCCATTCCTTCACTCACTCATTTACCTATGCATTAATTTGTTTATCCATTCATTCATCCACCCATTTCATCATTCATTCATCCACCCATTTCTTCATTCATTCATCCACTCATTATTTCATTCATTCATCCACCCATTTCATCATTCATTCATCCACCCATTTCTTCATTCATTCATCCACTCATTATTTCATTCATTCATCCACCCATTTCTTCATTCATTCATTCACTCATTATTTCATTCATTCATCCACCCATTTCTTCATTCATTCATCCACCCATTTCTTCATTCATTCATCCACCCATTTCTTCATTCATTCATCCACTCATTATTTCATTCATTCATCCACCCATTTCTTCATTCATTCATCCACCCATTTTTTCATTCATTCATCCACCCATTTCTTCATTCATTCATCCACCCATTTCTTCATTCATTCATCCACCCATTTCTTCATTCATTCATCCACCCATTTCTTCATTCATTCATCCACCCATTTCTTCATTCATTCATCCACCCATTTCTTCATTCATTCATCCACCCATTTCTTCATTCATTCATCCACCCATTTCTTCATTCATTCATCCACCCATTTCTTCATTCATTCATCCACCCATTTCTTCATTCATTCATCCACCCATTTCTTCATTCATTCATCCACCCATTTCTTCATTCATTCATCCACCCATTTCTTCATTCATTCATCCACCCATTTCTTCATTCATTCATCCACCCATTTCTTCATTCATTCATCTACTCGTTTCTTCATTCACTCATTCACTCATTTTTTCGTTCATTCATCCACTCATTCCTGCATTGACGCCGTTTGACACACGTCCACAGAAGCGAGAAGGGGCAGCCTCCTTGAAGGATGGAGTGGTGACCAGGAGGGGTGACAAAAACAGGGTATTTGTTGTTGTTATTGTTGTTGCTTCGTTGTTTTAGTTGTCACTGTTGCTGTTATCATTCTTTTTTTTTCTTAGTATTTTTATATTTCCATTTTTTTTGAATTTGTTCATTTTATTTTTATTTTTTCTTGTTGGTTTCACAATGAATTCCGATGCACTTGAACCTTCAAAGCCTCTCAACATGGCATGCCTCCACACATCACTCACTCGTTTACGGACCGACCTCCGAAGCTCTGAATCTTGATTGAAAATGAAATGGGTTCATAAAATCTCAAACACTCCAATTGACCATCCTTTTCAATATTTTCAAGTTTTCAAAAATCTTTGTTTTTTTCTTTATTCTTATAATACTAAAAGTAAATCAATTTTCAATTCGATTTATTCTTTCGTTAATTTCCTCGCATACACCAGGGTCTCAGTGATCACGAAAGTGTGGGTTCAATTAAGAATGAGGTGTGTGGTGTGGTGTGGTGTGGTGTGGTGTGATGTGGTGTGGTGTGGTGTGGTGTGGTGTGGTGTGGTGTGGTGTGGTGTGGTGTGGTGTGGTGTGGTGTGGTGTGGTGTGGTGTGGTGTGATGTGGTGTGGTGTGGTGTGATTTGGTGTGATGTGGTGTGGTGTGGAGTGATGTGATGTGATGTGGCGTGGTGTGGTGTGGTGTGATGTGGTGTGGTGTGGTGTGATGTGGCGTGGTGTGGTGTGATGTGGTGTGGTGTGGTGTGGTGTGGTGTGGTGTGGTGTGGTGTGGTGTGGTGTGGTGTGGTGTGGTGTAGTCTTTTATAGTGGTGTGGTGAACAGAATGCTTCATGATTGACGACGATGATGATGATGATGACAATGATAATGCAGGCACCACTGGCCTCCAAGCTGGAAGGGGCTTCCAACCTCTCCAGTGATGACAACTGTTGCCACACAGGAAATATTAATCATAACACTGATAATAATAACAATAATACCGATAATAATAATAATTTAGATAACAAAGTTAATTACAACAACATCGACAATGGCAGCAACTTCAACGGCAACAACAGTAGTAGCAGCAACAATAGCCTTAGCAACAACAACAACAACGATGACAGCAACCACGTGAACCACGCAGCGGTAGGCAATCGCTTACCAAACGGGAGTTGTGGTGGTCTGGAAGAAGGAAGGCAGCATGGAGGGGTGCCCTGCAAGCTGGCTGGAGGAGGCAACAGTGATGAGGCCTTTAGAAAGTTCCCAGCCCTCTGCAACACCATCAACAATAACGTCAACAACTCCCTCAACAACATCAACAAAGAAAACGACAGCAACAAGAGTAACATCAACAAAGATATCAACATCAAAAGCAACAGCACACAGCATAGTGGCGGTGATGACGGCGAGGGTGACGTGGTTGGTGTGGCCAAGGTGGAAGCACTTTCTGTTAGCAAGTGCTTAGTGGTGAAGAGGGAGAGAAACTGCGGTGATGATAACAATGAATACACACCTGGTGCTGTTGCTGAGGCTGTTGTTGCTGGTGGTGGTGGTGGTGGTGGTGACAATGGTTTGAATGGTGTTGCTAGTAGGATTGATATGGATGAGGATGCAGTGGTGGAGGACAAGAAGACACCGAGGAAGAAGGCGAAGAGCAGATTGCAGCAGGAGGCTGTCTCTCCAGGCGACAAAAAGGCCAAGTTGGCCTGCAAGTTGACGCCGGAAAAGGGCAGCATGAGGGACGGGGTGGAGTGTGACGTGGAAGTGAGGGGCTTCCCGGGCATGGAGGTGAGTGCCGTGGTCGACGTGGTCACCTCCAACACTCCGCACAAACGGACGCCTTGCAAGTCTACCAGGGAGAATCTTGAGACAGGCCTGGTGCCACAAGATGTCTCACTGGGGTGGACCCGCTCGCACAGCAGACAACAGCTGACCTTCGCGAGCTCTGAGTGCTCGGTGGATCTGAGTCGCAACAACCCGCTGGGAGAGGAGGAGGACAAGAAGGAGTCGAGTGGCAAGAGAAGGAGGAAGAGTGACAAGAGGCTGGTAGGCAGGGGTCGCATTGGCGGCAGCAGGGGCAAGGGCAGGTGTGTTGGCAGCAAGAAGGTCAATGAAGACCTTGAGGCTGACCTGCTCGACCAAGACTCCCCCCGTGATCCCCCCCATTCTCCTCCACTTCCCCCTCTTCTCCCCCCCATCCCCAAACAACTCAAAAGAACCACCCACCCACCACCTTCTGACCAGTTCGACTCTAAAAAGTGAGATTTTTAATCCTTCACATTCTCATCATCACTTCATTCCCTCACTCAATCAAACTTTCCACCATTCAATCAGTCAATCTCATAAACAACCAACCAAGAAAAACAGTAGTCTTGCAATATATTCTCCAAAACCTCTCCTTGGTTACATAATAGTTGCGCACTAGTCACGTGCTGGATGTTATGAGTGACGTCACCTCAACAGCAGGAAGGCCTCGAGCATGGAGGAGTTGTTGGAGATGCAGTGGAACTTGGGGGCAGCCTTCCTGATGCAGCAGGGCCATGACACCGAAGGTGCCTCTTTTGCCATCCAACGTCAATGCCCCTTGTCGCCTGTGTTTTTCAATTCATATTCATTCCTTTCCCGCCTCAATTGCTCACGCACCATTCCAAGTGTTGACTTCTCATGCCACCAACACCTCAGCCTCACCCCTTCTGAGCATGTTGAGTCAGTTGCAGCGGGACAACAGGAGCCTCGAGGATTCCATTGAGCGACTGAGCAGCCAACGAGACCACATGTTGCTGGTTAACAACAGCATCCAACACTCCATCGCCACCCCCCCACAAGATGCTTCACCTTCCCTCATCAACCCCTCTCCCCACCAACCCTCCACTCCCATCCCCACCACCTCGTCCAACAGAAAGTCCTTCAAAAACTACCACAACATCCGAGACAACCTTCTTTCTGCCGTTGCAGGAAACACCATCACCAACGCCCTGCAACAACAACATCAACAACAACATCGGCAACAACATCAGCAACAACATCAACAACAACAACAACAAAAGTTATCCTCTTCTTCTTCCTCCTCCTCTCGTTCACAACCAGTGTTTCCGGTTCCTCTAGAGTGTCACCTCTCAGGCGTTTCCCCCAAGGTCAAACAGGCTCTGCAGCCCGCCAAGAGGAGAAGGAACTACGAAAAGGTCACATGACTTCTTCTTTTGTTTCTTTTTCTTTTATCGCTGTTTGTGCTTGTTGGCTTGTGTGGCTAGGTTGGCTTCTTGACTTGCTGGTCTTGGCTAGGTCGTGTAACTTGTTTCTCCAATACTCACCACTCTCACCCATCAGAGCACTTCTTTCGAGAAGATCTCTCTTCACGCTTCAAGTTCTTCTGACTTCATCGTTAACACTCCCCACACCCCCCTCTCCTCCTCCTTTTCTCTCCCCTCCTTCCCTTCCCCCACCCCATCTTCACAACCCACCCACCTCATCCTCCCCAATGACTTCACCAGTGCAACCAGTGAGCGTTCAGAACTTTATGTGATGTTCCATACTTTCTATTTATAGTAAGCGCCTTCGAGGCATCCTGGTTTGCGAACTGTGCGCTATAACAAGTTGTACATTCATCCATTCATAATAATTGATATTGCTCTACCGCCTTGCGAGCAGACGTGGGAGGCAAGGAGGCGTTGAATGGACTGATGAATAGGAATAAGCGGAACAAAAGGCACCACGATCTGCTGAAGGACAACATCACTCTGGAAGAAGCCATCAACGACAACATCAAAAACAACAACAACAACATCAAAAACAACAACAACAACACCAAAAACAACAACAACAACAATCATCACTCCTTCAATGGCGTTCTTCACAATAACAACAGCAACAGCATGGCAGCCAACAAAATGATCTCTTCCAAGCCTTCCAGCCACTTCCAACCTTTCAGCCAGGGTATCTCCCTCGGAAACCTTCTCAACAGCAGCAACAACAACAATGCCTCCGCCAAGATTGTCAACTCTCACGTGGACGCTGCAAGCAACAACAAAAGGCTCGTGGAAACAAGTCTACACAAAGACGCACGTTTCAACAACCACATCAACAACAACAACCACATCAACAACACCATCACTAATAATATTAATAGCAACCACCACACAAGTTCCAACAATCTACACAACAACAACAACAACAAAAACAATAACAACGACTTAAACTTAGCCATCAGAAACAAACTCAACGCCTTCAACCACCACTCCGCCACAACACCAACAACCACCGGCAACACCGCAACAGTCAACAACAACAACATGTCAACAACAAACAGCGTTGCAAAAGCCACCAACAACACACCATCACCCTCCAACAGCACTCTCACCACCTCTACCCCCTCCCCCCCCTCCTTCCCCCTCTTCAACAAACAGGCTGCTCCGTTCACCTTCAACTCACACATCCTCCCTGTGAGTTCGCCACCGCCACTGCATTTCCTCCAGCTCCATCACTTTCGTTTTAGTTTCTCAGTAAATATATTCTCTCATTCTTTCCGCTGTTTCAGCCACCATAGAACCACCACCACTGCACCACTGCACCACAGGAGCAGCAAATGGCTTTGATGCAGTTGTACAGGCAGCAGCAGCAACTCTCTGATCTCCCTCTCCACCCTCCTCTGCCCTTCCTCATTCATCCACAAATCCTCCCCTTCATTTTGGCCGAAAACGCTTCCCAAGGTTTCCTGGATGGGTGAAGGAATGGGTTGATGGATGGGTGGATGGATGGGTGGATGGATAAGTGGATGGGTGGATGGATGGGTGGATGGGTGGATGGATAAGTGGATGGGTGGATGGATGGATGGATGGATGGGTGGATGGGTGGATGGATAAGTGGATGGGTGGATGGATGCTTTCAAGGGAGTTTTAAATGATGATGTAATTTTTTCAGGAAAGCATGCGAATGCAGTGTTTCCATCGTCGTCGTCCTCTTCCTCATCCTTCTCCTCCCCATCTCTCTCCACCTTCTCATCCTCCTCCACCGACAAGAAAGGCTCCCACACCAAGTCACCCACTTCCCATTGAGGAACCTCATCTTTTCATCCTCCTCTTCATCCTCCTTTTCATCTTCCTTCTCATCTTCTTCCTCATCCTCCTCCTCATCCTTCTTTTCATCCTTCTCTTTTTCCTTCTTCTCATCTTCTTTCCCATCTCATTCATTATTATCATCTTCTTCTTCATCATCATCATCATCATCATCATCATCATCATCATCATCATCATCATCATCATCATTATCATCATCTTTCTCATTCACTCCCATTTCTTCTTCCTCTTCCTTTTCTTCCACCCTCCTCCCACCACAACCAAGAGACTCCAACGGAGCCTCATAATTTATTTTTGTTTCTCCACCACCATTCGCACCAACGTCACACAACTCCAAATGACGTCATAGTTCGTTCTCTCAATTCAGGTACCATGTATTGTATTCGCCCGATCGTATTCGCTCCACGCCTCCAAGGCGGGCAAGGACCTCTGGGCCACTGACCACCCCTCCCACCCAGCCTCTTGTGGTCGCCGCTTAACTATTTATTTTATTTCAGGGATTAATATACGTGCACTTGCTTCGCCTCATCCGACAGAGTCCTCACTCCTTGTAGTTCTCACTCGTTTCCTTGGTCGCTCTCGACGTGACGTCATCGCCCATCAGCCAATCAACCACTTCATACTCCAATTGCTCCAATTGTCTTATTATTTTTTCATTTCTATTATTATTATTATTATTATTATTATTGTTGTTGTTGTTGATGCCGTTATCTTTGTTGAAGCCACAGTTTCTGTTTCATGATCTATTTATAAATATTACGACGATGGTCAGTAGCGGCACTAGTATTGCAAGGCTTCGTGGTTCTTCCCTTCCATAACTGATCCTTATTCTTCTCATTGTTTTGGCTTTTCTTGCTTTGTTACACGCTTTTTTCTGAAAGCCTTGATTCATTACGAATGATCAGAAAACAGACCAAAGCTGTGGTGTGTGTTTGTGTGTGTGTGTGTGTGTGTGTGTGTGTGTGTGTGTGTGTGTGTGTGTGTGTGTGTGTGTGTGTGTGTGTGTGTGTGTGTGTGTTTGTGTGTGTGTGTGTGTGTGTGTGTGTGTGTGTGTGTGTGTGTGTGTGTGTGTGTGTGTGTGTGTGTGTGTGTGTTTTTGTGCGTGTGTTTTGTTTTTATGTGTTGAAAATTTGTTGACTTATGAGACTGTGTTTTCTTCTGTGTTTGTTGTTTTTTGTTTGTTTGTTTATTTGTTCGTTTGTTTGTTTGTTTGTTTGTTTGTTCGTTTGTTTGTTTGTCTGTCTGTTTTTTTGTTCGTAACGAGCACAGCTTACAATTTCCACCTCTCTCAGGAACACTCGGCGAAGTGCTTTCAACGTAGCTGCTAGCCTCAATGCTCTTGCAATTTAATTTCACTTTTAAGTCCATTTCACTTTTCACACTATTTAACTTTAATCATTCTTCCACTTTCAGTTTTTTTCATTTTCATTATAATTTCTTTTCCACTTCATCAAGCCTCGACCAAAACCCTCTAAGTCTTAACCCTTCGAACGTCACTTTAACATTTTAACGGCTTATTTCAAAAAATCCTCACATATTCTATTTATTATCTTTTTTCAAATGTTTTTTTAGTTAAAAATTGTTTATGCTTTCGAAGCTCTTAGTAAAATTTATTTTTAAATTGTGTGATTTCCATTGCAAACAGCACCGAGGTTAATATTTTTACAACACGAGCACTCTCCACAGAGATTTCTGATCCTTCTATTGTTGATTTGACCTTGCATGTTGGCACAATTCGTATTCGTGCGATGCATGTTCACTCAACAATCTCCAGCTTACTCTGATCAGCATATTCAAGATGTATGGATGTTGTTTTACACCTTGCATTTATACATTCGAAGGTAGTTTGGCATGTGTGCGTGTGTTTGTGTATGTATGTGTGTGTGTACGTGTGTGTGTGTGTGTGTGTGTGTGTGTGTGTGTGTGTGTGTGTGTGTGTGTGTGTGTGTGTGTGTGTGTGTGTGTGTGTGTGTGTGTGTGTGTGTGTGTGTGTGTGTGTGTGTGTGTGTGTGTGTGTGTGTGTGTGTGTGTGTGTGTGTGTGTGTGTGTGTGTGTGTGTGTGTGTGTGTGTGTGTGTGTGTGTGTGTGTGTGTGTGTGTGTGTGTGTGTGTGTGTGTGTGTGTGTGTGTGTGTGTGTGTGTGTGTGTGTGTGTGTGTGTGTGTGTGTGTGTGTGTGTGTGTGTGTGAGTGGGTGTGTGTGGGGGGGGGAGGGGGAAAGTATGTGATGGGTGCGGTGTTTAGAGACTTTTGTGAAGCTGTTTTCATCAAGGTGCGTTCTAGTGGTGATTGAGCCACATCGCCACCATCGTCACCGTTGTCAATCATCATCGTCATCGTCACCGTTGTCACAATCGTCACCATCATCGTCATCGTCACTGTTGTCACAATCATCATCATCATCATCATCATCGTCATGGTTACCGTTGTCACAATCGTCACCGTCATCGTCATGGTTACCGTTGTCACAATCGTCACCGTCATGGTCACCGTTGTACATACATCGAGTCACTCAGTGTTTGTCAGTTGCCTCGTGCACAACCCCTTGTTACATGCAGGTCACTAATTTTGGTCGTCCACTGTTGCCATGGGGTTGTCATGGTTTTTTCGCTGTTGCCATGGTGTTGTCACTGTTGCTGTTGTCATGGTGTTGTTACTGTTACCGTTGTCATGGTGTTGCCAGGATGGTAGTTGAACTCATCGCTACTGTCCGTGATTTGTGTGCGTGTGTGTGTTTACACGTCACTCACTTATTGTTCCTTCATTCATCTTCACTCTTCATCACTTCCATTTACATTTTTATTTTTATTATTCTTTTTATTATTATTATTTTGTTTCAACCTTGTCCGGCATCATACAGGCGTTCACTGCAGGCACGATGACCCACACAGGAGCTTGTCCTTCTTCTGCCTATGATTATTGTTTTATTAATAGTATTATTAACTTGTTGCTGTTATTATTTTTTTGTTATTGTATAATCGATAGTTTTGTTTTTATTATTTTTTAATTATTGTCATTGTTATTCATTTTATTCTCGTAATTTTCTGTATACCCACGATTATAGCTTTAGAAGTTTTTGTGTGTGTGTGCATGTGCATGTGTGTGTGTGGTGTGTGTTTGTGTGTGTACATTGCAACTTGGGCGTTCTTTTAGTGTTGTGATTTCATGAATTTATTTAAATATTTAATTCCATCATTTCTGTCGTGAGGGCTGGCATGGTGAGGCAGCGGAAATAGGTTATTTCAATAGAACGGGAAGATGAAATAGGCTCTTTTGATTGGCTGGCGACAGAGAAGCGCATGTTACGAACTCAAATGTGATTTATATTTTGTTGTCACTTGTTATCACTACTTACTCAAATAATCTTGATAATTTCTCCTACTCATTGTCATCATCATCGTCATCATCGTCACCGTCGTCGTCGTCATCATCGTCATCGTCGTCGTCGTCATCATCATCGGCATCGTCGTCATCATCATCGTCATCGTCGTCATCGTCATCATCGTCGTCGTCATCATCGTCGGCATCGTCGTCATCATCATCGGCATCGTCGTCATCATCATCGTCATCGTCGTCGTCGTCATCATCATCGTCATCATCATCACCATAATTATTCTTTTTTATTCTTGTTACCATCGTTGGTTCTTCCAGATTTTCAATTCGACAGTAGAGGCATCTTAGTCTTGTGCATGTTCCATCAGCAATCTTATGATTCAATCATCACCATCATCATCATCATCATCATCATCATCATCATCTTCATCCCTTGTTCAAGTTCAATTCTGTCATAAGTTATTTGTAAATCTATATATTTATATAGATTGGTTTTCAAAATATTCGTTACATTTGTCAATAAAATTGAATCGTTCTTCTGCTGCTTGCTGACAGCTCAGGAGAACAGTACTTTTTGATCGTCACCACATTTATTTTGACATTGAGCTTTCCTTTGAATTATTGGGGAGAACAACATTGGTGCAATAATCTTCATCGTGGCGTTGTCATGGTGCAGTTTGGAAGATGCTGCTGAAACATGGTTGAGGGGCACATTACAGGAGAAAACTAGCTGAATATGAGAATACAGAGTTAGCATTTCAAATTAACTTTTAAAAGAACTATCAGAGTTTCCTCACAGTCTTCAAGTGGGCAACTGATTTCACGTTAAAAGTCTGAAACGATTCAATGGATGAAAATTCAAACAGAATTATTTTCATAAAAATATAAAACTACATTTCCAAAATTGCACCAATAATCTGAAAACACTGCTACAATGTTTTCTATTCAAGTTTTCCTAAAAAAATTGAAAAAACAAAATGTCTTGTTTATTTTTTCAAGTCCATCATTCATTTTTCTATCCTTTATTTCAAATCCAAGCTCTTAGAGAAACCTATCTTTATTTATATTTAATATTCGGCAGTGGTTAAATGGTAAGTTGGAGGGCTTTAAATTGTACTTCAAATAATTTTCCGAATTGATTTTTTAATATTTATTTTAGTTATTAAAAATACAAATTCAGTTATACTCAAATCAGTTTCCATCTTTAGTTACAGATTCATGGTTGAAATGTAAGAACAATTCTATTTTGCTAACTTGGTTTAATTCAATTAAAGTAAATTTATTTTAATATTTTCAATATTTCAACTGCTCACTTAGTAGCAGCTGGCATAAAGTTACAATCACATCATAAAGACTCCAACTCCGAAATATGCAGAGCTTTTTTGGGTTTGGCCAAGGAGTTGAGTTGGAAATTTTGCTGGATGGCTGTGAAACGAGGAAGGTGCAGGAGGTGAAATTGGAGGATGGCCACAAGGAACTCCATGCACTTTACCTGGATGGGGAGACTGTGTCAGGCAAGGTGAGAAATTGAATAACACAAGGTTACGCTAAAACACGCGCCTGAGAAGAAAAATTAAATAAAAGTATATCATCACCAAACCTTGAGTAGTTTGAATCCACAACCAAGCAGCAATTTTGCCAGATAAAGGCTTCCAATGAGATCACAAACCTTCCAGGTCAATGTGATACTCAAAAAAGCAGGCAGCAAGGTCGAACATTTTGGAATAAAAATTGAATTCATTGGACAAATTGGTGAGTTTTGTACACAACCATTAAAAACATATTTTTCGAAACTGAAAAAAAATGCTGGTATGAGTTGTGCAAGTTGCTTCTTCAACAGATTTGTTCTACGACCGGGGAACCAAGCATGATTTCACATCCATCGTGCGTGAACTTGCCAGGCCAGGTGAATGGGAGGGGAGGGTTTGAATGATGATGGTGATATCAACTTTGAAGATTCAAAGAACATTTCTTATAACCATTCATTTCATCAAGATTGGCATGACTTCAACCAATAATGAACACAAAAAAAATATTTTGAAATATTTGAAAGTGTTCCTCCAATCTTGCTGACTCATGCCAACGCAGGTGAGCTGAGTCAGACCACCTCATACAACTTTGAGTTCAACCAGGTGGAGAAGCCATATGAGTCATATATTGGCACCAATGTCCGCCTCAGGTACTGGAGGGGTCAGAGGGTGTTTGAGGTAGTTGGAGGTAGTTGGGGGTGGTTGGAAGTGGTTGAAAGTCGAGTGGAATGTTGGGAAACGACTCAACGAAGCTGTAAGAGAATATAACATGTTTTCCACTTTCCAAACCACACCAATTCCACTACCACCATCTGCAGGTACCTGTTGCGTTTGACGATGGTGAGACGGATCACCGACCTGGTGAAAGAGGTGGATCTGGCGGTGCAGGCGTTATCGCACTACCCCGAGCAGACCAACTCCTTCAAGATGGAGGTCGGCATCGAAGACTGCCTCCACATCGAGTTCGAGTACAACAAGTCCAGGTCTGTGCTGTTGTCGAGGAGAATTGTTGTCAAGGAGGATGGTTGTCAAGGAAGATGGTTTTCAAGGAGGATGGTTGTCAAGAAGAGTGGATGGTTGTCAAGGAAGATGGTGGGGATTGTTCATAATAAATACTCCCACCTCATCAGATACGATTTGCGTGACGTCATCGTGGGCAAGATTTACTTTCTTTTGGTGCGCATCAAGATTCAACACATGGAGATCCAGGTCATCAAGCGGGAAACCACTGGGTCTGGTGCGTGGGAGGTGCTGTTGTTGCTGTTGTCTTAGTTGGTGTTGCTGGTGGGGGTGGTGCACAGACAACACACCACCACACAGACAACACACCACCACACAGGTGCCAACATGTTCAGTGAGAATGACACCATCGCCAAATATGAAATTATGGATGGAGCGCCTGTGAGAGGTGGGATGTGGCAGGTGGGGGAGTTAGTGAGAGGTGGGATGTGGCAGGTGGGAGAGCTAGTGAGAGGTGGGATGTGGCAGGTGGGAGAGCTAGGGAGAGGTGGGATGTGGCAGGTGGGAGAGCTAGTGAGAGGTGGGATGTGGCAGGTGGGAGAGCTAGTGAGAGGTGGGATGTGGCAGGTGGGAGAGCTAGTGAGAGGTGGGATGTGGCAGGTGGGAGAGCTAGTGAGAGGTGGGACGTGGCAGGTGGGAGAGCTAGTGAGAGGTGGGATGTGGTAGGTGGGAGAGCTAGTGAGAGGTGGGATGTGGCAGGTGGGAGAGCTAGTGAGAGGTGGGATGTGGCAGGTGGGAGAGCTAGTGAGAGGTGGTGAAAGGCGTGGAGAAGTGGTGGGCAGAGTGATGTTGAAAAGAGAGATGGAGGAAAAAGATATGTTGAAAAGAGGGATGGTGGGATGGGGGATAGTGATATTCTATACCAAAAATGGTTTCACAGTTGACATCTTTCACTATTGAACAATTTTTAAAGTGAAATTCCAGTCGTTCGTATTTTAAGGTGTTTGAAATATAATGTAAACGACGATGCCTCTGCGCAGGCGAGAACATTCCCATCCGCCTCTTCCTCAATGGATACGAACTCACCCCCACCATGCGAGACGTCAATAAAAAGTTCTCCGTCAGGTGAGGAGGAGGAAGAGGAGGAGGAGGAGGAGGAAAAAGGAGAGATGATGAAACTACAAAAATCTTATTTCACATAATCAGTACCTGTTTTTGCTGTCGCAACAGTACGACACAACACCACCATTACATACCACCACCATTACATACCACCACCATTACATACCACCACCATTACATACCACCACCACTACATACCACCTCCGTTACATACCACCACCATTACAAACCACCACCATCACATACCACCACCATTACATACCACCACCATTACATACCACCACCATCACATACCACCACCATTACATACCACCACCATTACATACCACCACCACTACATACCACCTCCGTTACATACCACCACCATTACATACCACCACCACTACATACCGCCACTGCTACAACTCACCACCACGACAGGTACTACTTGAACTTGGTGTTGGTGGACGAGGAAGACCGGAGGTACTTCAAGCAACAGGTCTATCGTGTCTTCTCTTCCTCTTCTTCCGGTTTTTTCTCTTCCTTTTCTTCCTACTCTTTTTTGTTCTTTCCATCCTCTTTACTTCTTTTCCTCCTCCTCTTCTTACTCTTCATCCTCTTTCTCATCAACACACCACTACTCTAAACTCCTCCTTCTCGTGCATTATCACACACTTATCACTCCACATTACAGGCTTGTCCATGTAATGCCACCACCACCACCTCATTTTCTCAACCACTCTTCCACCACCACCTCATTTTCTCAACGACTCTTCCACCACCACCATTAGCATCATCATCACCATCACCGCCACCACCATTAGCACCATCACCACCATCACCGCCACCACCGTTAGCACCATCACCATCACAGGAGATCACTTTGTTCAGACGTGCAGACAAGTGCTTCCGCAGGCTGGATGGGGGGGAGAGGCTGGAAGGGGGGGAGAGAGGGGTGGGAGTGGTGGTCCCTGACAGCGACTCAAACTGCTCCTCCCCCTCCCTCAACGCTTCGTGCCACCACCACCACCACTCCACCCACTCCCACCACGATGACGTCATCAACGTCAGCTTCTCAAGCTGCTCCAGCAACGCCATTGCAGGCAGCAACGGAGGCGGCAATGATAACGATAAAGCCAATGGTGATAACAATAATAAAAATGATAATAGTGCTTTTAATAATAACAATGCTAATAGAAATAATAATAATAATGATAACACTGATAATTTTAATAACAGTAGTAGTACAACCAAGAGCGATAACGAAGTTGACATCGAGTGTAGGGAAGGCAAGGCGGAAGGTGGCAAGGCGGAGGCAGGCAAGGCGGAGGGAGGCAAGGCGGAAGGAGGCAAGGCGGAGGGAGGCAAGGCGGGGGGAGGCAAGGCGGAGGGAGGCAAGGCGGAAGGAGGCAAGGCGGAGACAGGCAAAAGAGAAGCAAACGTTGAGAACTCGTGTGGGACGGGAGGCACAGAGGTTACTGGAGGAGGCT
Organism: Branchellion lobata; assembly: GCA_947562095.1. Taxonomy (NCBI): domain Eukaryota; kingdom Metazoa; phylum Annelida; class Clitellata; order Hirudinida; family Piscicolidae; genus Branchellion; species Branchellion lobata. The sequence continues at coordinate 11,582,208 of OX387250.1, read as the reverse complement.
TGAAGGAGGAGTCGAATGATGAAGCACTCTTTGAGTGATGATGATGGTGGTGGTGATGATGATGATGATGATGATGATGATGATGATGATGATGATGATGATGATGATGGTGATGATGATGATGATGATGATGATGGTGGTGGTGAGGATGATGATGATGGTGATGATGATGGTGGTGGTGATGATGATGATGATGATGATGATGATGATGATGATGATGATGATAGTGATGATGGTGGTGATGATGATGATGATGATGATGATGAGAAAATTTCCGTGATTCAACTATTTTCTAGTTATTAAATTGTGTTACCATATTTTTGTTGACTATTATTACTATTACTTTGGTTATATTTTATTATTATTTTTATTATTCTATTTTATTGTTGTTATTAACGTTTCATCATTTTTTCTATTATTTTGTTTCGTGTTTATTTTGTAGTCAGCAATGATGATCTCGTGGCGTGGTGTATCTTCCTGTTGTCTCATGTTGTTTCAATAAGATTAACATAATATGTGTGTCGACTTTCAATTATCAAAGTTATGCTGTCTCATAGACATTATCACTTATCTTTTCCGTTCTTATTTCTCTCTTAAATTGATTCTTTCCTAGTCTGAAACTGCATTTTGAAATATTTTCAAGGTTGAGCATAATCATGTGAATGTACATTTGCTTTATTTTTCTCCAGTGCTTCGGCCACCTCTGTTGTACCTCTTCATTTGATCATCATTCGAAAAGTTCCTTCAGAACTCTATTGATAATCCATACTCCTGTCGTCCTCTTTCATCACACACCCAACCTCTCTTTCATCTACCCATCCTTCTTTCACACACCAAATCTTCTTCCACCCACCAACCTTCCAACATCAAAACCGATTTGTTGCGTCTGCACGGGTGAGTGGCAAGAACACCTTGTTGTTTAGTTGTCGCTGGTGTTGCTTGTGCCTGCTGTTCCTGCGCGGTAGTGGAGTTCATGGTTTCAACACCTCCGTGCGGCATTTTCCGTCATCGGCAGGCCAGTGTGGAGAATCCTATTTTAATTAACGGTGCAAAATAATATAATAATTATTTAAATTATAATATGATAATCATAATTCAATATAATCGTAACAGCGCCAATCAGAGATTTCTAAGACCAATAAACGATTAATTGGATTTTCATTTCGAAGGCCATTTGGGAATTGTGAATTCTGTGGCCACAATCGACGATGATTAGTCAACACGGTGAGACATCATTCCGAGTTATCACCAGGCCACCACTATTGGTTGTCAGTTCAAATTTTGGAGCTCTGAGGTGATGACAAGGTGTCAAGGTAAGTCACTTCCGTGAGCCGGAAGGTCTTTGGCCTACGCCATGCTTCTGTTACTGAAGCCAGCCACCTCTTGCACTTCTTGCCAAACGATCTCAAAGGGTGGATGCGGGGCTACCCTCTGTTGGTTGAGTGTACAAACAGACATCCCTTGCATGCAAACATGGATGCAACTATGAAGCGTTGCTTATAGTACACTCAACCAAAGAAGTACCGACTAAAAGGTTGACAACGGCTCCACGGGAGTTGCACAACAAAGAGATCGCTTTCAAAGGTTTCCTGCTTCAAGCTTCTAATGAGCTGCACGCCCGTTTGAACTCTGTAGCTTTCTTTGAAGCTTTCGAGAGTGAAGGGAGGTTGATCCAGGTTTGAGCTCTCAATCTGACCTTTAAATGGCAGTTTTGTTCAATTGTTAATCAACTTTTCTTCTGCTTTGTCACATTAAGTCGTGTAGGGTTGATGAGGCTACTGATATTAGGAGTTGTAGGATTGATGAAACAACTCTGAACCACTGTCATTGCACCACCAATATTATATCCAACCATCACCACCTTCACACCGCCATACACCACCCCAACACCACCATACACCACCACCACTCCCCTCTTACCTTCTTCTCCAACCCCCTTCATTCATAACCACACCCACCCACTCTCCCATTCAGCCGTCACTCCAAACTCAACTTAATTCCGCCCCTATACTTTCAGCTCAATTGCTAAGTATTAGAAACTATTTATCAAACCAATGATGTAGTCATTGTATGCACTATATGGGTCTGTGTGTGTGTGTTTTTCTGTGTTTCTGTGGATGGGTGTGGGTCCGTGTGTGCGTGTGTGTGTGTTTGTGTGTGTGTACGTCTGCATGTATCATATATCTTCATGTGTATCTATATACATCTACATGTTTTATGTTTTCATTTGTATATTTGCATACATTTGCATATGTTTCATACAAATCTCTGTATGAACAAATCGCATGTAACACCATAGCCTTAATTATATGCACAAGCGCCTTAATTGGCAGTTGTTTCAGGAATGATTTCGAAGACTTGTTGGTCGGAGGTTGCAAGAGGTCACACGGGAAATGCTCGAGAAGGCTTCCTTCATTGAGTGTCTGATCTGATGGGAGCATTTCTTCAGCGCTTCAGAGTTTCACGGGCTCTTTTTGCGAAAGGGCTCCAAGAAGGGGTTTTTTGTTGTGAGGCAGTCAAGAGACAGTCAGGAATCGAACTTGAGACGTTGGAGTTGGTTGCCAACCAGCCATTCCACCAGGCCTCTGTGCATTGAGTGAAATACAGTGGCTCCACTTTTTAAATAGGTCGCCACTTTTTGCAACGTCCAAACTCCTCATCTTTCTCACATCGTCCGTCTGATGGTGCATCTTCCACACAGAATAACCAAGTTCTCTTCGGAAGACTATTCACAAAATGTTTGAAAAATTCCCGTAAAATTTAATCTTCACCTTGAAAGAACGCAGTCAAATTAATAACAATTCTTAAATTCATACCCATTCAAATACCAACAAAATACCTGATACGCATTCAAATACCAACATAATACCTGATACCCATTCAAATAGCAACAAACTACCTGATACCCATTCAAATAGCAACAAAATACCTGATACCCATTCAAATAGCAACAAAATACCTGATACCCATTCAAATAGCAAAAAAATACCTGATACCCATTCAAATAGCAACAAGAGTACCTGATACAAATTCAAATAGCAACCGCAACAATAACTTATGCTCTTCCCTAAAGAACCAACAACACTTGATGCCACCGCAGGCCCCTCACACTGCATGCCAGACTGCTTTGATAGAGGGATTGACAATTAGAAGCACCAGGTCGAAAGGTCAATTGTTGTTTGTTTGTGTCTGATCACAAGGCACTTCCTGGATGCAGGCCTCCTCCACACCATTATAGATGGAGAACATCAAAATACATTGAAATATAACAAGAAATATTAAAAAGTGCTACACTGAAAGTCAAAATAAAGAATATTTGAAGGTTGACATCGAAGAGACAACATGTTTGAAGTCATCAACAGTTTTCGTGGAGATTCGCAGCTCATAATTGATTGATCACGTAATGTCGTTGGTTGCCTCCATCGGCTGCGACTGTCGTGCGCTGGTGCAATTGATTAAGTCCCTGTCTGATTAAAGCTACTTCCGTGGCGTGTGCCGTGTTTTTTTATGAAATTACGCGTCAAAGAATGACGTAACAATTACGAAAAACTGACGCAACAATGACGTAGGCAACAATGACTCTTCAAGTGCCGCAATTACGTCAGAGCAAAACAAAGAGACGTCAAGGCAGACAAGTCGTGTGCAAACAAGCGCCTTTGTTGTTTGCGTATGTGCCAACATCTGTTCGCCACTCCTCCATGATTCCGATACGTAATTATTTTTTTTTATTTCACCTCGAATGACGTGAGCAAGTTGTGTAGATAAAACGCATGGGTGAGCCAAACGTACATGTATTGTTCTATCATTGTCAAGCAATCTTTAATTCAATTATTGTGAACAACTTATTGGAAATAAAAATAAAAATAATAATTTGTAATTAAAAGTTCGAAACGAAACCCATGAAACACAAGTAAGATATGCAGTGTTGAAGTGTTGCGTGTTGCAATGTTGAGTGTTGAAATGTTGAGTGTTAAAATGTTGAGTGTTGAAATGTTGAATGTTGAAATGTTGAGTGTTGCGATGTTGAGTGTTGCAATGCTGATTGTTGAAATATTGAGTGTTGAAATGCTGAGTGTTGTGATTTTAAATGTTGCGATGTTGAATGTTGCAATGTTGAGTGTTGCAATATGGGCTCAGAGCCACTAATTAACACAGCGATTAGAGCCAATGTAGTGGGGAATGGTTAATATGACATGCGAGGCTCTGATTGGCTGGGAGGGGCACCACGTCACAAGTCACGCCCAGTGGCTTGATGGATTGATCAAAATTACAGATGTCCTCGCATTCATTTCTTCTTTCTGCTGATGTGGTGGTGGCTGTGGTGGTGACTGTGGTGGTAGCTGTGGTGGTGGCTGTGATAGTGGCTGTGCTGGTGGCTGTGGGAGCAGTTGTGGTGGTTTTTGTTGTTTTGGTGTGGTGGCTGTAGTGATTGGGGTGGTGCAAGGGATTTGGTATGGTAGCAGGGGTAGAAGCAAAGGCAGTGACAACAGTAGTGGTGGCTGTAGTGGTTGCAGTAGGTGGTCGAGAATAAACTAATCATTAGCGATTGTTGTGGGAGAGATTGTGATGGCAGGAGTGGAGATGAGAGGAACAATGCAGAGGTCATGCTCCAGTGGGTGTGTGTGTGATGAGAGCTGTGTTGCACAATACGCAGGAAGGTACAACATGACAAAAACTTCCCTTCCTCAAACTTGCACCAACTAACCCAGCGACAGTAAACGCGAATTAGGCTGACGGAACCGGCCATCACGGAATGAATTGAAATAATGACGGCTGCTTGTTTCAACATGGTGGCTCTGAATGCTCCGATCGGCGGGTTGTGTGACGGTGGGAGAAAAGAATCAACTTGAAGTCATCAGAAGTTTCCAAAAGAACATCGCCCCGTCAACTCTCGATTGATTGCACCTCCTTCGTAACCGTCGAACGCCATGGACCTTCCAATGCACTCCAGGTAACTGAAATGCGCTCTCAACGTAGCGTTTGTCTACATTAAACTTCCATGGGACATTCAAAGTTGAGTTTTCAATCTTATTGATTTCATCGTTTTCAAGTAAAATGCCAAAAAACCAACTTAACAAATTCTACAAACTACAAATCGTTTAATTACTTAATTAACTTCAAATAAAAAGATTTAATTGACCAATTAAGATTCCAATCAATTAATCTCTCCATTAATTAACCACGTCAGCACAATTCAGCCACCATCGAATGAACGCCTGATTAGCGATGCAGGATCAGGGTCACGTGACACGAAGACTTCCACCCACCCGATCCTCGTCGTCGTCACGCCTCCACCAATCATATCAGCGCATCTCTATCACCATGCCAACCTATTTATAGTATTAATAATGATAGTAGTAGTTGTATTTCTTCCTAATCATAGGTAGGGAAGTATTTTTTCCTGATTCTTAGTACTAGCAACTTCTTAATACCTGATATCCTCTTTTATGTTCCTTTTTCACTTCTTTGTATCGGCATCTTTTTCAAAGTCTTACAAGTGATCGGCTGTAGAGTATTAATTTTTATTTCCATATAGTTAATATTATGTTAAAGTACTATTGAACCATATTTATGATCATTTCATCAATATTTCATTCCTTATTAGCTTAAAAGTAGGAGACAAAAATCCTCCTTCCGCTTATCTCCATGTTACTTTAACTCCACCATTGTGTGCATTTTCCAATTGTTTAATTACGTTTGTAGAGTAAGTGGTAGCCAGGGCTGGTCTGAGTGGTTGGTGTAGTTGGTGTGGCTGGTGTGGCTAGTGTGGCTGGTGTGGCTGGTGTGATTGGATTAAAGGCTGGCGCACTTAATAAGACGGTCAAGATCATTTGGAAAAAGGAAGTTGAGAAGTGTGAGTAATGGATGCATGCTAGTGGGTGGGTGGGATTGTGGGTGAGATTGTGGTTGGGATGGTGGGTGGTTTTGGGTGGATGGTGGAAAATAACGATGACGATGATGCGGACGATGATGAGGATGCTGATGATGATGATGATGATGATGATGATGATGATGATGATGATGATGATGATGATGATGATGATGATGATGATGATGATGCTGATGATGATGATGATGATGATGATGATGATGATGATGATGATGATGATGATGATGATGATGATGATGATGATGATGATGATGATGATGATGATGATGATGAGTGTGGTGCGGGTGATTGTACTTAAATGCGTTGTAGCTTCGGTTTGTGGGCTCCTTTAATCTCACCACGTAATTGTCGCTTGTTAGACGCTCGCTTTATTTATTGGCCTCTCTTTGTTGCACTACCTTTTTGAAACACAAAGGGTTTTTGAAATGGAAAACACACACATACCCACATTTGTAAACATGTTCCATTGAAGGCTCCGCTGCATCCGCTGACACGGAAAAGAAAAAAAACTGGCAATTTTGTTTTTTTGTATTGAACAATATTTGCAAGTTGAAAGCTGAAGCAGGCAGACTGCAACAGAGCACGCCATCAGGACTGAGGGATTGTGACAAAAGAAGCATCAACCACATCACCACCATCCGCGTCCTCGTGTGACAATCATTCCAACGACTTCCAACTCAAATTAAAACACTGAAGCTTTAAAATTTTTGAATTGAGGCTTCTTTGAGGTCAACATTCCGACGACGAAGAAGAGAACAGCACTTCGTGACGATTTTGGAGGTTGCATTTGTTGTTTCATCGCCATGTTACCCTCGTAGCAACGTGATATCCTCTGGTGGGCAAATGTAACACTTCTCTGCCATAACACTCAACATGCCATCGACACCTTACAGCACGTCAACTCGACAGTTTTCAATTCATACTCAAATATTGATGAAGCATCTATTGTTGATTTATCTTTGTTCAACCCAACTATAAAAAATTTATGGTGCTGACTGGATACTGAAAAAAAGAACTGGAGAAAAAATATTTTAAATCTTTATTGGTAAAATAAAATAATTTCTTAAG